>BJCN01142622.1:0-10264 GCA_018326445.1 Flaveria brownii
TCGATGATACAATCCGACTCCCATAATTCTCTGTTATTACTCAATATTTATCATAAGATTCTTTTGTATATTTTGCATTTAATGCTTTGTGATTATATCATTTACTGAAGTAACTATTTAAGAATATATAAAATTAACGTTATAAATTATTTAAGATAATTACTAATGTAATCTAGTAACACTAACAAATTGATACACAACCCAAAAGATTTAAAATCACCGGAAAATAACTAAAAGCACATTCTTACAATGTGTGACCCAATATCGATCCAGTCCCTCATTCGGATATCATATACCAGTGACTTGTTGAAAAAAGTTTTTGGCTCCGTCATTGAAATTAACTTGATACCATATTAGGTAAGGACCAAAATGTAACACGTTACACGCTTATGTGTATTATAATTTTAAGTCAAAAATAATTATATAGTTAACATCCACATTTATCTAATCTCTATTTACATGGTTATCCTACTTGTAACGTCCTAGATTGTGAACCAGTCTACGTACTTGTTTTTATGAAAACAAATGGTTACATAGCATAAGTGCACAATACGGAGCCAAAAATAACAATAATAATATAAACACACACGTTAGTAATGTATGATGTCTAATGATTTAAACAATTTAAGTAAATGTAACATGGCACTCGTGATCCACTCGAGATTGACCAAGATAAACTTCATGAGAGCTGATTCACAAACCTACTCGAGATCGGCTCAGACAACTCTAGTAGAGCCGAGTTCAATTCTCACCATATCTATGACATATTTGATTAATCTAATATACAAAATCAGCAAGATCGTATGACACAATGATTTTGATACTAGTAACACGCATAAATTCCTTAATATCAGGGTACAGAAGGAGATATTTCAGGTTCACCACCTTCAACCACTTCAGATTCATCTGAATTCAAGTCCTCATCATTGTCAGTTTTATTGCTAAACTGATTCATCTCTTTGTTAGCATCCTCAGGTTCTTTAAGATTTTGTGACCTGATTTTAACTCGTTTTCCTTTAATGTACCTGTACTCCCATTTAGGCGGCGGGTATTTCTTCTTCAATTTCTGGTACTTGTCCAACATCCCCAGCTTCTGAAACACGTCTCCAACCATATTAACGATTGAAACAGTCGGCCGTATGCCAAGTTCTTCCATGTCAGCAAAAACCTAATAGCATATACTAGTGTCAGATGAATGTAAAAGAATACATGTATTCATGCTTTATTGGTAGTTCAAGCAGTTTTGTAAGTAAAGTACAACATTTAATTGTACTATAATGATCCCAGTACAAAAGTACCTCAAACATTTTGTCATGCATATCCCTCTTGTAATAGATGGCAATCATTCTATCAAAGAATATTCGAGGCATGCTTTGTAAATTATCAGAGAATAATTTTGTCCATAGCTCTTCGGCTTCATCAATTCTTCCATCTTCTGCCAATGCATATAGCAATAAATAATAGCTCCCCATTGTTCTTCCTTGGCCCTTGCTTAACATCCACTTGGTTACCTTTAATCCGTGTGACTTAGAAACTAATTTGAGATACCCACAAAAGGTAAAAGGAAAATGTAAGATTATAACTTTTTACCTGAATTATTCTTTTCCATTCTTTCTCATGTTCAAGTGCTTTTAAAGCCTTTTTAACCGTAATTAAAGGAAATTCCAAATCCCATGCAATGAAAGAATCAAGAGCACCATAGACTTCCTCTTTGACATTTGATAATCCCTTTATCTGACACAGTGACACATAACAGAGAAAAACTAGTTTCAATGATAGGACTTCCTCTTATAAGAACGTGCTATGACTCATCATATTGTAAAACCATTTACCCTGAAACTAACAGCGACACCGAGGAAGATAACTTACACATTCAACAAGTTTCAATGACTTAGAAACCGTTCCTATTTTTGTTCTTGTTTTCCAAACTCGTGGATATCTTGGTCGAGGACCTTTAGCTGCACATACCTGGAAATTACGACAGCTGATGTGAAAAAACAGAGACGAGGATAAAAATATCAAAGTAGCAACTATTTGATATTTTTCTTCAAGTATACATCCAGAAAATCAAACTGGCATTTAGATATGTAACCATTTTGCTTTTCTGAATAAAAAACATAAGAAACTAAGTAAATATTTCTATCTTCGATTCTTCTTCTGCCAACTCAAGCTGTATGGACTTCTAATATGACATGCCAATGCCTAAAGATAACGCAGCCCGTTGTTATTCTTAATAATAAGGCTCACTAAAAACATGTCATACTGCAACTCTGCAAGGATTGTGCAATAACCTCCCAATATCTTGTCACTTTACACATATTCTTGAAGTACATGTTCTCAAATAAGGCATCCATGATGTAAATGAGAAACCCAAAGTAGATGATTTACTCATTAACCTAATCTTAGAAAACTATCTGTTCTAAGAAAGAAGATGACACACCATTCTTTGAAGGAAAAAAGAAACAGTTAGAGAAAGGTAGTGAATTCGCTTGCTCAGTATGCAAGGTAACCATATGAACAGAAGTTTCCAAGAAAGTGGCTTAACGTCAAATAGGAAGATCTTAAGTCATAAAACGCATGTTTAATAACGATAGCAATTAACAGTGTAGTGTCTCAGTTGCCAATATTTTCACCACAACAGCATAAAATCTCTGCGTGTATTGACAGAGTTCAGAATAACATCTGCCTCATAGGAACACTCCTATTACACGATTTATTATAAACATCACCTAAACTAAGTAACCAAGAATGCAGTTTCAATGGTTTATGATTGACAACAAAACAATCAATTTGAAAAGCAACACCCAAAGTCCAAACACTCCCTCAAAACCAATGCCAAAGTCATAACAACAATTGAGGCTTACCACACAATTTCTAACTTTCTTTGGGGATTGAAGGAATGGCAATCTTCCAAAGATATCTGGTGGAGAGTAATGCCTCAACATAAGCATCCTAACAAGAAAACTGAAAAAAAAATACCACTTCATACCCTAATAAGTTTAAATGAGTAGAATTATGTATATTGGATTCCCATGTCCAGTGATTAAGATAGAAAATCAGAGTATGAAAAAGTTTCTCAGAGGCAAAATATCGAACACCTGATGTGCATAATCATTTAGCACATCAAAAACTTTGAAACTGATGATTATATGAGTCAAAACAGCAATTAAAGTCCCAAAAAGCTTGAATCTTGAAGTAAAGTAGGAAATTTGATACCTGTTGAGAGGTGAGAAACGGCAGTTCACACAGCAACCATCAAAGTAGTGAGCAGTGTTTTTCCGATGAGTTCAGAAAGCGAAAGTTGCAGAGAATAAACGAAGACGAATGAAAGGGTAAGATTTTAAGGCTCCGAATCGTGGTAATTTGGCCGGAGAACGAAGAAATGAGAGGGTTTGTTGGATGGTAATATCTCCTTTCGACAATCAGATTTAAACAATTATCTTTTTTTTTCTTTTTTTTTTAGTGAGAGGGTTTGTTAGTGATAAGTCAACTGTTAAAAAGCCAGATTAATTTGATTAGATAATTGTTTAAATTATCTAACCTGTATCATATAGCAAGATTTGAACTCTCACCCTCCAAGAGAGAAAACATCTATTACACATCTGGATTTTGTAACGTATCAAAGCTAAGTCGAGCATCATGTACGTTTTTTAAAAAGATATATAACCGACAAACCCAGGACGGAACTTCATTGGAGCCAGATGGGACCACCAACCCTTTTATAAACTAGTTCAAACTTTATCATTGTGCACACACTAATCTACTCTTATATTTACATCATATTTTATGGGACTTGAAAATCACCACTTGAAAAAAAAACACTTCAACAGCAACACTTGTAACTTGTAAGTGCTATCACAGTATCACTAAGTCACTAACCCACTGTCGTGAATTTCCGACCAGCAGAAACTGGGCCAATGTGTCTCTGAGGCCCAAGAGCATTAATTAGTGGCCCAACAGGAACAAATATTTTTTTTTACATGACAATATGATCTCCATTTCAAACGGTTAATATTATTTTTTTACATGATGTTATGGTTTATTGTTTCTGTTGAAAGGATACTTCATCAGTTAATTTATTATAGAACAAAATTTGAAAGGTTGTGCCATTTGGATGATTTGGATCTTGTTTCTTCTTGTGTAGCCTTGATTTGCTTTTTGTGATTGTTTACTAGGTTAATTATTGGTTGTGAGCATGATAGCATTATATAATAGACAGCTATTTAAGTGCTGAATTGTTTATTCGTTTTGGTTATTAATAGAAAACTATTAATCACATGGAAATACAATATTAGGCAATTGTTAAGTCACGGATTTATTTGGTATCAATCTAAACTTAAAGCAATGGTACTTAAAAGCGGCACTTTTGTTGTTAAGGGTATCCCACTCGCATAACCATCATATTAAATTTACAATTGATGTCCACTCGGGTTTGCTTACAAAATATGTATGTTTTCTAGTTTCACTCATAATATCATTATCAGGAGCGAAATTGATGTAATTCAAGTATGAATATGTGAATGATTGTAAGAGTGAAAATGCTCCTGACAACGAAGATGAATTAACCGTGTCATTGCATAACTGTCACAATTAATCATTTCCAGCTTCATCATTTACTACTTCTTATGACAAAGTGACAAACAAATATATTTTAAAGTATTTGAGATTTAAACAAGAGCCATATTTATTATAAAATCTAAGATTAAATTTAAGAATGAATACAAAACTGAATTATAATCAATAACTTAAAAAACTAGAATGAGATAACCTAATAGATTAAGAGATGACGCTTGTGGTTGTTTTCAATAAGTGAGTCTTGTAGTTATGTTATATATGTATTTGTAAAAAATAAAGGACCGAAACAACTGACAGAACTAATATTAAACCAATTGTTAAATTTTACACTTAAAATAAAAAAAAAAACAATCCTTACAAGAACAATGGTTTACTTGTGACTCGTTCACACCATATCACATGGATCTAGTTCTCAAATCATGTTTTTCTCGACGTGGCATGTGACTAATTCTTGCCATGTGACTAATTACCGGCATGTGACTGACTTGTTAAAACTTTAAACTTATAAACCGGTTAGAATAAATAGATAAAAATAAAAAAAAATATTGTCTTTTTTTGTCTATTACTGTTGAGTTTAAACTTTTTGACTCTAAAATGTCTAAAAAAATTATATTTATTTACATTCGAAAAATAAATGTATTTCTAACTTAAAAACATTCATAATATGTCTTATCGTTATATTTATAATTACATTAAAATACAAATTTTTCTTTCTATTCTCCAATTATATAATATTTTTATATATTTAATATTATTTTTTTCTCTTCTACATTCACAACCACTATCATAAAAAATATAAAAAAATTAACATGGATAAATAACGTCTTATCAAATATACAAATGAACAGAAATATTTTATCTTCTTCACTTATAATAATTACATATAATATATGAAGCGCACTCAAAATTCATAAATAACTTGTGTCGGTTTTCTATTACAATATTATTTATTGAATTCATTATATCAATAAAAAGAAATAGAGTTAATAAATAAGCTTGTTGTCAGCAGGTCAAGAATGATCCCACATTTTTTTGCGAATCAGTGGTAAACCCTAGAAAACCCCGCCCATTCTCCATCAATAATTCTCTTTTCGCTGCCTATAAATAGCAAATACCTTCGATTATACTCTCAAACTACTGTCATTTTCTCAGTTATATCTTCCCTTCAAGCAAAATGATAAACCCCAATTTTGCTATTTTACTCCTTATTAGTGCTTTAATATGCATTGTTCTTCCACATTTTCATGGCGGATTAGCCATGGCTACTTGCACCCAAGATGGATTAGAGCATTGGGGTTATGTTGAAGTCAGGCCCAGTAAGATTCAACAATCTTTTTTCATTTTTTGAGGAAAAAAATTTAATTTTACTTCTGTTTGCAATGGGGATTTGTTCATTTCTTAATCAAGAAACAAAAGACTGCACATTTTCAAGATTGGATTTTTATGGGTTCTAAATTTTCATTGTACTCCTATCAAAAACATTTTTTGAAGGTGAACATTACTGATGTGACAAGTTTAAAAACGGATGCAACAAGTAAAAAAGAACTGGGTATACGTTTAGCATAACCTTTTTTCTAATTTTTGTGATTAAACTTGAATTTTGAGAACAGAGGCGCATATGTTCTGGTGGCACTACAAAAGTCCTTACAGAATTGATGATCCCAAAAAGCCATGGCCCGTTATACTTTGGTTACAAGGCGGACCAGTAAGTGCTTGTGGTTTTAGTGTTTCATGTAATATTATAGAACTTATGTTTGTACAACATACAAAAAGGTTAAAGGTGTTTTTTTCTAATGTTATATTGTATATTATTTTGTGCTCAATGAAATGCAGGGTGGTTCAGGGGTTGGAATAGGAAACTTTCTAGAGGTGGGGCCATTGGATACTAACTTGAATCCAAGAAACTCAACATGGCTCAGAAAGGCAGATCTCTTATTTGTGGTATGAAATTCGGAATAAATTTACAAGATTTATAAATGGATATAATATATTATAATTTTTGAGTGAATTACCTCTTAGTTATCTAACAATATTATGGGAATTTAGGATAATCCAGTTGGAACTGGATACAGTTTTGTGGAGGATAAAGAGTTACTGGTCACAACTGATGATGAAGCTGCTAAGGATTTAACTACATTGTTAATGAAACTATTCAACAGAAATAAAACCCTACAAAAAAGCCCTCTTTATATAGTGGCAGAATCTTATGGTGGAAAATATGCTGTCACGCTTGGATTATCAGCTCTCAGGGCAATTAAAGCTGGGAAATTAAAGCTTAAACTTGGAGGTATAGATTTTTCTAAAAATCATGAAATATAAAATGTGGCATTAGGACTTCAAAATGTTTTATAAATTATGAAACTATTTTATGTGGATATGTAGGAATTGCATTGGGAAATAGCTGGATGTCACCTATAGATTTTGTGGTGAGTAAAGTATCTTTTTTGTTTTAAAGATGTCTTTATGCACACATTTCTTGAAATTGAAATTTTGGAAGTGAAATTGATAGGCTTCATGGGCTCCTCTGCTCAAAGATGTTTCAAGGATAGACTACAGAGGTCTAAAGACATCAGAAAGGTTGATTTATGGTTTATCAACTGTGTGAATTATGTTGTGTGTGTTTTTAAGCTCATTATTATTGGACTAGTTTTCCTTTGTTCTGATAAACCCTTTTCAGGGAACAGAATAGTTGAAACAATAAAGGAACAAATGGCAAATGGGCAGATGAAAGAGGCAACTACGTCTTGGGGTGAGCTTGAACAAGTGATCATGAATAGCAGTAACTATGTGGTATGCTTTTCATGTCTTTTCCCTTCTTTTTTATCTAATCTAATTTTATAAAAACTAAATACTTTTTGTTTGATCATAGGATTTATACAACTTTATGCGGGACTCCGGGAGTGATAAAGAATCATTGACTACAAACGAGCTATCAAGAAACATTATGACTAATAGATACTCAAGAAATCTTGATTCTTTGAGGGTTTTACCAGGTTTAATCGATGATTTAAAGCCTTTAATGAATGGTGCAATCAAAAAGAAATTAAAGATTCCAAAACATGTTGAGTGAGTCTTCGACCCTTTTTTCTGTTTCTTTCTCAACAACAAAATAATAATTCAACTTCGCTTTTTGCAGCTGGGCAGAGCAGGGAGATCTTGTTTTCGAGTACTTATCAGGCGATTTTATGAGAGCGAGGATTGACGAGGTGAGTGTTTATGAATCAACAACAATTTTATTAATTTGTGATTTGGTTCTCATCAACAATTTTTTTAATTTACGTTTATAGGTTGATAAACTCTTGAATGCTGGAGTTCATGTGACAGTATATAATGGTCAAGTAAGATGCTTTCATTATAATAGTATTTAGATATTTAAGAATAGTATATAAAAGTCATAATTGGTTGTAATGAAACCATGAATACATAACTACTGTTTTTGGTACACTTGTATAAATTAAAGGCATTGTAATTGTGATTTTAAATTCTGGTTGATTGGTTGGTTTTGTAGACTGATCTCATTTGTGCAACAAAGGGAGTTGAAGCATGGGTTCATAAGCTCAAGTAAATTCACTTCTCTTTTTCTCTTTTTTTTTACATAGTATGAAGGGAATTAATTATAAAAATTGTTGCAGAAGACAAAAAAATAAAGGGATATGGACATATTTTAAAACAAGATTGAAACACGTGAAAAAAAATCAAATAATCGGACAAGATTGAAAAATGATTCATAAGTTTAAAATATGTACATGAAGGTATATCTACGAATGAGAATGGAAATAAGATAGGAAAAGAATATATTTGTTTTAGGAACTTTAAAGATATAAATTTAAGTGTTAAATTACTATATTGCCTTTATATATTATGTGATCTGTGTTTTTATCTTTGACAAAAGGTGGAAAGGACTGAAGACATTCTTGGACATGGATAGAATTCCTATGTATTGTGGAGATGACATGGAAACAAAAGCGTTCAGAAAGTCCTACAAAAATTTCCATTTTTATTGGATCCTTAAAGCCGGTCATTTTGTAAGTATTATAATTCTGCACACATCATCATAGAGTTTACTGCTACTTGGGTTGGTAGATCAGTGATAAAAATCAATGACTCTTTTAAAAAAATAGATTTAAAATCTAGCATGGGGTGGATTAAGAGTTGTAGTTTAGGAGTAGAAGTAGATAGGTGTGTGAGTTGTTCTAAAAAAATTGTGAAGTTTACTTTAAGCTCTAAGAAGTTTTTTAAAGTCTAAAAACATTATTTTTCACACAAAGTTTCACATGTTTAAGTTTATATTTTACAAAACATAGAACCCTAAAATGTTGTAAGAACGTGTTTATAAAGAATTACGAGTCATTCACTTAAATTATGTAGTAGTGTGTCCTTAAACTTATGTTTATTAAATCTTATGAAGTATTGTCATGTTTAGGTGCCAGTGGATCAACCATGTGTTACATTGGATATGGTGGGCAACATAACTCGGTCCCCAGCCAGATAGACGATGAGGAAGAGAAGAAAACGAATAACGATTAGGGTTAAGGGTTAATAAGAGAGTGTTTTTAAGAGTAATAGAGCATGGATGTATTCCCATTTGAAAAAAAAATCATATAATTGATACAAATTGGAATTCAGACGTATTTTTTAATTTTTTGAATGTTTTGTTAAAGTGTTTTTCAACTAAGTAGTGAAAGTTCAATTGAGACAAAGATACAAAATATATCATAGATATATGTGTGTTTGTCGTTTAAAATATGCTTTAATATACATATATATGATAAATAGGTTAATAGGATCTTTTATGTTAAATGCATCCTAATTAATTATTTATTTATTTTCATAATACATGTACCAAATTATAACTTCACTCTAGTTAGAAAAGTAGAAACTTAAATCAAACAAATGATGAAACAATCAATTAAAGATTACAAGACAGTTTAAAGTAGTTAGATGGTTTTAGTTGTATGGGTATGGTATGAAAGAATGACTTTCATCCTCAATAGAAGTGTTTGGTTGATAGGTTCATTTTAAAAATTGGATGCAAATTCACAAATTAAGGCATGTTTGATTTATATTATTTTAGTATTTATTCGAATATTCAAATCTCTAAATAGAATATGTAGAATGCTTGTTTTTATCTATATACTATATATAAAGTATTTAGGAGGGGTATATTAAGATATCATAAAATTAAGAACACATACTTTACTTAATGCATAAGGTACAACCATTTTTAAGGGTAAAATAGTAATTAGATGATTATGTACATATTACACCCTTATAATTAGTTACATAATAACCCTACCCTTACTAACAATTACATAAATGTTTAACAAATTTGAACTATTTGATATTTTAAATTTACATTAATTTCGGAATTTAAGAACCAATTTATAACCATATCCATTATTTTAGGGATTTAGTAAAAAATTATTAAAAAAAATAAATATGAGGTAATATTGAATTAAAAAACAACTTTAAACCTTAATATTAACACTTAGGTAAGTTTTTAACAAATTTGAATTAGTAATTATGAAATTGTTTTCTTTCTATTAAATAAAGTTTAAATCATGAGTTAATAGTGAATAAAAAAATATTTTTAAACCTTTATACTAACTGTTGCCGTAAATTTTAACAAATTTGAATTACTAATATGTAAAATTATTTTCTTTCTACTAAATAAATTAAATTATGAGGT
>BJCN01142631.1:0-11014 GCA_018326445.1 Flaveria brownii
TAAATTAAACTCACACTTTTTCAGTAAATCCTATTTGATGATAACTGATGGTTTATCACTATATTTTACTTACTGTGAACTCACCAACCCTGTGTTGACACTTGATTTACATGTATTCTCGGGTATCTATTAAGAGCTTATGGACATGCACGTAGGATCATATAAGAGCTCAATATACATTTGCTTGTTATTTAAGATATGACTAAGACTTGTTGATTTCAAACTGTTTATCATTTGCTTCCGCTACCGCATAATATTTATGACTCTGATTATTAATGTAATGGTTATGTAAAATCTATCATATAGATAATTGCATCTCATGTGTGACTACTGTGTTCGATCCTGTTTGCTCACTCCTCCTTGATAAATTCCAGACCCAGAATTTGAGGGTGTGACAGTTATCGTGATTAATTATGAACAAGAAATTTTCAAATGCTCATTATGTAAGTTATATATTTCAAGTACAAATCCAATCTAATCCCTTTAATTATCTTCTACCCAATTAAATCTATGTTTTACTCGATACCCTTGGTTAATAGAGTTGGTATATAGATTTAAAAGAAGTTATCTTCGAGAGTGTTTGAGATTACTTATTAAAACAACTCATTTTATAGTATTTGACAATATGATGATGATTGTGAGAGAAATAAGTCGATAAGTTAGTCGATACTAACTTATTAACTTGTTAGAAAAGTTAATAAATTAATAATTTGCTTGAAAAACTTATGCAAACACCCCTCTTAACCAAGAATAACCACCCAACAAAATCTCATCAAATTACGAAATAATAACGTTTTTCACACCCGATATGATTAAGGATGTTCTCCGACCCAACAATATTACTTAACGCCGACTCAAGAAAGTCTTGAAAACGTGACAATAAAGCAAGTCTTCTTCCACCCCCTTTTCATCTCCACCACAAAAACACTCGAAATCTTCTGCTTCAATACAATCCCACCACCACTACCACCATGATCAACGGTGGCGACCCACCGCCGGAGGACCAAATTGATCCCTTTTTACAACGCTACAACCCTAGTGATCTCCGTACGGCGTCGGAGTTTCTCTCGAATTGGCTCCCGTTTCTCTCCAAAGGCCTCTGTGATCACTGCACCCACCTCATCTCCGATCGCGTTCGATCTATTAACCCAAGTATGTTACCTCTGTGGTTTGTGATTATCCTGTTGACTTACTGTTTTCCCCTTTCGGGTTTTCGTTGTGTAGTTGGAGTAGATGTTAGGTGCTCTAATGGGGTGTGATTATCGTCTGATTTGGTAGTGAATCTTGTTGTTAGTCTATGAATTTGGGGAAAGTTGTTTCTAGATGCGGAATTGCAAATCTATTGTTATTATCGTGGACCCTTTTGAGAGTTAGTCGCATTGATCTTTCTGCTGTTGTCAAATTTAGTGTTTTTCTTCAGATGCTAGGAGTAATTTAGTTAGAGCCTCACTAGAATGACTATATGTTTTGTGAATTGTGATTATAAAAGGTTTAATTTAGTTGGGAAGCTTTTTTTGTATCAATTTTGATGACAAATAATAGTGACCTGTTGGATAATGAAAGAGGAATTGTAGTTCTATCTTTTTCAACAGGGGATCGTTATTGTGGAATTTGTTGGTTAAGTTGGTATTTGTGCTGTAATGTTTTCTGCTGGTTAAATTTGCTGTGAATATTATGTGATTAAATTTGTGTTTGTTTTATTAATTGGTGACTAGGAATAGAGGTTGATGATGAACCATCACATCAAGAAGGTGAATTACAAGGTTTGAACGGATACATTGGCCGTCAGGAGAACCATGATGTCAATGACACGGATGATACAAACTCTTTGGGTAGTTGGAAAGATGGTGCGAATGAGGCATCAGAACACATTGATGACAATTTAAAAACGGAAAGGGTTGAGTCACCAGAACGTGTTAAAAGCCCTAAGCCACGAATGTCGTGGGCTGACATGGCACAGGAGGATTTAGAGGCTGATGAACAAGAGGAAGCAAGAGAGCAATTTGGTAATAATAGTGGTCAAATGGAAGAAACAAGTGAAGTGAAGGTTACCCGAAAGCCAGAATTGTCAAGAGAACAAAGGGAACGTATTCGTTTTGCAAATGTTACAAGAAAGAAAGATTATATTTGTTTGGAGAGAGTTAATGGAAAGATAGTTAATATCCTTGATGGACTTGAGCTCCATTGTGATGTATTCAGCAGTGTCGAGCAGAAGAGGATTGTTGATTTTGTTTATGACCTTCAAGAGAAGGGAAAGAATGGAAAGTTAAAAGGTTCGCTCGTTATTCCCTAAAACTATACTAATGTTGTTTATGCAACTTGTAATCATAACCTTAAACTTTATTTCTATTTACATAAATTTGTTGCAGGTCGTACGTTTAGTGCTCCTAATAAGTGGATGAGGGGAAAAGGGCGTGTGACTATCCAGTTTGGATGTTGTTACAATTATGCAACCGTAAGTATCATATTCCCATTTCAAATCTAATAAACGATTTGCATAAATGATAATGGATTTATAACTGATTACAGGATAAAAATGGAAATCCGCCTGGGATACTTCAAAATGAGTTGGTAGATCCCATACCTCATCTTTTCAAGATTATCATAAAAAGATTGGTCAAATGGCATGTTCTTCCTCCTACGTGTGTACCCGACAGCTGCATAGTCAACATTTATGATGAAGGTGATTGCATTCCACCGCATATCGATAATCATGATTTTGTTAGGCCATTTTGCACCGTATCTTTTCTTAGTGAATGCAAGATAGTGTTTGGAACCAACTTGAAAATAGAGGGTCCCGGGGAGTTTTCTGGTGCTTATGAAATTCCGTTACCAGTTGGGTTAGTGCTGATCCATATGACTATTTGCTTTTATTGCATCTTTTCACTTTGATTTGAATCTAACTTACATAGATATCTACCAGATCTGTTCTTGTTTTAAACGGCAATGGAGCAGACGTCGCCAAACACTGTGTGCCAGCAGTTCCTACTAAAAGGTTTTACTTCTCAGTCTTGTTGATATTATTGTCTTTCAATAAAGACTTAGGGGTTGTTTGATTATATGTTATTGGATAATTAGGATAATCAACTAGTAATAAAACAGGTGGTAAGAAACAAAGTTTGTATATGCTTTTGCATATTTGGGATGTGATAATCAGATGATAAGATGTTTTAGTGTTTCACAAACTCTGATTATTTTAAGAAACTAGTAGATAAAATTGGTGAAAAAATAAACATGCTTGTGAAACGAAAAATGAAGTTATAACATAAATATCTTATTTCCATAAATACGATTACTATTTTCATAATTTTTGCTTCTTTTACATGAACCGTCATGTGATTCTTCAATAAAAAAATGCCTAATTTTTGCTTCTTTTTTTTTATCTAAACGCGCATACGTTTCTTCTTTTCATATATACCATTGATTGCTGTTTCTCAATCGTTTTGCATTTAGGTCAAATTGTTGTTCTTATTGATGTCTTCAATTTTTCGCATATGCTCTGCCATCGTTCTCGTATCTGTTAATTAAATCGTGTCATATACCTAGTCCATAGCCGTGGGTACTGGGTATATACGTTTATGATCCTATGTAGCTAAAATTACACCAAAAGAGTTGGTTCTGATGTCTCTTATATGTTTCTGTATCAGGATTTCAATCACATTTAGAAAAATGGATGAATCAAAATGGCCAGCTGGGTTTGTTCCAGAGCCTGATCTACAAGGACTCGAGCCACTGGTCTATGAATCAGACAAACTGAAAGGCGGTTCAAATCCACACAAACCGAGTCGCCCTTCAAATAGTCAAAGCAACAGAAGAGATGATATAAATGACCGCTCAAGAGGACACTCGCAGCCTCGGTTTTATGGTCAACCCAGACCGCAAGGTCCTAGTTCTGCAAATAGGAGGCGAACCAGGCTAGAATATTGATTTGGGCTCGCAAAAGATTGAAAATAAACACGATGAAATATTGAGTTGCAAAAAGATTGGTTGAGTTTTTTTTTGTGGTGTTGATGTACACATGTAATCTTATTCAAGTTGTATTTTGGTTGTCCACTTTGCATGGTTGAGTTCATGGGTTTGATTTTGATCATTTGAGTGATGTTAAAGACAAATGTCTTAAAGTTGCCTTTCATGTGCTTTGTCATATGAAATTTAAGTTGTATAGATCAAGAACATATGATATTTTTATGTGAACGTTATTAGATTTTACATAAATGTTGGTAATTTTATATTTCAGAAACTCTTTACAGAACAAGAGTAGTTAATTATATACTATGTATCTTCATTCAAATGTTTAACTATAAATATATCTCACGTCTGTGTACCAAAACATACAAATATAAAAATCATTACCAAAACATACAAAATATAAAATCATTATAGTTGAGAGTCAAGGATCAAGGATGATCAGATGGTCAGGTTACATCACACCTTAGTCACTATTTTCTTAAATGACTCTAAGCTATACTATTTACTATGATCATTACGCATATAATCATTGGAGTGAATAAACGTTAAATTTTTTGTTAAGGTTTAAAAATGTACCAAATTGGGAAAGCGCCTTCAACTTCAATATACAAACAGTAAAATCCCTCAATTGCATTGATAACTTTTGTTCAATCTTGACCCATCCACTTCTTTTAAGTCCTTCGGCTTTTTCGTTGTTCTGGTCCAGGGTTAGCCCATTTGGGCCTATATCTTGAGATCATTCTAAAATGTTTGATTATGAATAAAATTCATTTTTTTAACGGCAATTATGAATAAATTCTTACGTTCATATACCAAACGTTATGAAAATATAAATTCATTATAATTATATATATGTTCAAGATTTTTTATATATTTTTAAGAAATCAAATTAACTTTATTTCTAGAAATAATCAAATTTACTATGTAAAAACATCAACTACATATAGGTATTAAAGAATAAACTATATATTATATATGATTTATATTATCCTTATGTTTCCAAAGAATTTCCTTTAACAATTTAATAAGCTTAAATTCAAGCCACTGTTATGGGCCTTACTATTTTATTAAATTTGTTATGTGGTTGTTAGACAAATGCTAGTTTATGTTAGTTTATCGAATTTGATCTCCATTTGAAAATTTTATTTTGATAAAATGTTTACTATCTATACTATATATAATATATATGACATGGATATTTTAAGATATCATAAAATTAGGAACACTTATTATATTCAATGCATAAGATACAACTACTTTTGAGGGTAAAATAATATTTATAACATTATTTACACATTACCCCTTATAATTAGTTACATAATAACCTTACACTTATTAACATTTGCATAAAATTTTATATTATCTACCCATAAACCAAAAAAAATTATATGTTTTAAGATTTAAGTTATATGTTTCAATCTATCACATTTAAAAACGTTTTAAGACTATAACTTAACCTATGTTTATTTTTAAACGTTTTGGTGTAAACTTTCTGCTGAAACGATCTCTATTTTGTGAGCTACAATAAGTTAATGTGTATATACAAATCGTCATGTAGACTCATTTATTTAGTGTTTTAAATTTTAGCTTAGAAAAAACATAATAAACTTTTGTAATACTACAAGAATAACAAAATATTAAATGGCTCGTGTCAAATGTAGAATGTCGTCCCATCACATTGCATGGACACCCTTCTAGTATAATGTAATGATTAAAAGAAAGCCCGTCTGAAAATCTTAATTGGCGGCATCACACATATATTCTAGTCTTTATTCCCATCACAACGATGGTCTCAAATCAATGTCAAAAGCAAGATAGCTAATATATTTACCATTCTTTTGTTCGAAATTGGAGATCGTGGTAAACATATTATATACATAACTACCAAAAGAAAAAAAAATGTTTGACCTGATAAAATGGATCGATCAAACCGGTTATGTCTGACTTGTATTATTTATTCAATTTAAGAATTATTGTTTAAAAGGAATAATAAACATAACTTCAAAATTTTATAGAAGAACAAAAATCCGTTTGTTACTTTGTCTATTATCTCGAGGGAAGAAACTTTTTTACATTTAGCTATTTTCTTTAGATTGGTATACAAGGAACTTGATTTTAAATAGCGGAATATATAGTTGAGTTTCCTCTATTCATCATATAACGGCCAGTTGTTGATTTCATCTACAGATGTTATTAAATTTGTCATCTCTAGTCATGACCCTAAACATCTCACGGTTAATAGAGGAATTTTTTGGGGATTAAAATTTCAAAAAAAAAAAAAGTTGTAATATATAGATCGACCAATTGCACAAAATTAGTCACATACTTTCCCTGAAAACTAGAGAATGTTGTAAGCTTTTATAAGAACGAAAGAACCGTAAATAGCAACTAATTAATGAAGTTGGGTGGATTGCATTATTATAAGCAAACAACCTAGTTTATATTTTGAAATTCTGAAGCAAAAAGAATCAACTTTGGTCCAAGAAAGTTGTACACTTGATGAGACTGGTGGTCCTCTTAAAAACTTCTTAAATGAGATCGAGTCAACTGAAGAATGTGTAATAGACAGTTTGACATATAAAGATGGTTAAACGTTTTTGAACTTTGAGTAGCACTTGTGGTCCAAACCAAACCAAACCAAACCAAACCAGATTCTTGATTCTCAATTAATACCTTAAATTAACCACTGCTTTTTAAGGAACCATGAGGTCCACACTACATACCCTATATAACACATCTCAAACCTTCCATTTATACCACCTCTAGCTAGCCATACTTGTTCATGTACCACACTTTGTTTAAAATGATGAAATCAAGTGAAAGATTTGAACATGTGATATTGCATGTATATTTTCTTTGTATATGTTGAATGTTGCAAGTATACGTGATGATGAGTTCGTAGGTTTGCTTAAGGATTGGGTGAAGAAGATTTGTAACCATGTTATTGACATGGTTAATTTAAGACCCCGTTTATATAAACGGGACATATATTCATTTCATGTAGATAGAAGATGGGCACGGACTTTTATAGGAATGTCATCTCAAGTAAGGATTAAACCGTTTGATTCACCTAAGACGAATTCTAGTTGGTGTGGTATCATTTATTCCATTAATTAACCTTTCACAAATATGGCATCAAGTTTGCACTTTAATTGCTCTATGTTTGTAGCTTGCCACTGTCTAAATTGTAACTTGTGTGTGTGTGTGTGTGTGTGTGTGTGTGTGTGAGAGAGAGAGAGAGAGAGAGAGAGAGAGAGAGAGATGGAATGCAAATCTTGATGATATTGAGTGAGGAGATACGGGAAGTTAAACCTAAACATCAAGAGGTGATGGATAAATAAATGTAACCATTTTTTTAACAGTATACATTCTTCATCTTTGTTTTAGTCTAGGCATGAATCACAACTGCTTAGTTGATAGACCAATAGAAACAACCACTAGTAATGACCTAGTGACAATATGTATTTCTTCACTCAAGTATTGTTGGTTCGAGTCTTATGTAATACGTAAAGGAAATTTAATTTAGGTTAAATTAGCGTTAATTAATTAGATTAGGGATGTTAAAAAATATAGCTACCAATAGACGTTGCTAATACATTGATTTACTTATGTGAATTAAAAGTTGATTAAATAAATAACTCAAAGATATAAAACATTTAAAGATCATAACTAAAATCATCGATCGTAAGGCTATCCAAAAGTGAAATTTTTTTCCCTGCACGTCGCATGTAGCATTGTGGGAAGAATGAAGGTATAGCATTGTGGATGGTGTAAACACTAAATAAAACCAAAGAGAAGATATAAAAACTAGAGTGAAATGTCAATTTTTTCTATATGGTTTGATCACATTTTAAAAAATTATCATTTTGGTTTTAAAAATTTATCATTTTTCATCCAAAAAAGTTAACTATGTTTATTTAAAATCCTAAACCATCTATCATTAAAGGGATAATTATGTAATTTTACATATAGAGATAAAATCCAAATTTATGTTAACGTATTGATGTTAAAATTCCATTCAAGAAACCTAATCGGACATTTCATCTACAAACCATTCATCATGACTGAATCACGAGATTGTCGGCTTTATCGGTGGGGGCGGAGAATGGACCTCGTTTTTGTCGCGGTCAGAAACCCATTGCGTAGGGGTTTTATAAAATTATTTTTAAATGATAATAACAAATGTGATCAAATCATATGGAGTAAAACGACAGTTAACTCTAAAAACTAAAAATAAAGTATATATTACACAATTAAAGTTAAAATAGCATGTTGAAAACCTTGTAATAAACAAATTAGCCCCTATGAAAACCTAAAAACAAAGTATATGTTACAAAAGTCTAGTTTGGATAGCATGTTGAAAACCAATTAATTAGTAAACAAAGTATATGGTAAACCCGTACGCGTTTTGGTCACCTGTACCATGTCGTTTACTAATCGGTCAACTATGATCTATGATCAACATAGCCAGGTCGTAGATACGTTGTGCGTGTTGGTGCAATATACATAGAAACCAATTAAATCTTGCATGTATGAAAGAAACTCTAAGACATACATGTTTATTCGTTTTAGCGTTAAAAGTAAAAGTCTTATCTCGCAACCAAATGTTTGGGTGACAAGCTCTTATTTTTGTTTGTTTAAAACTTGTTTTTATATCTAATGCTAGTAATAAATAGTTATCTATACTATTAGGATAGAGTTGGAGCGCACGTCTTAAAGAGAAAAAGAAGTTAAAGATTTAGGGTTGAAAGAGATGGCACGTACTTTTCTTGTTCCTCTCTCAAGTCCAATATGTCATCATAAACTTCATGATTTGACTGACAAATAATTAGTCGAAAGTTTTTGAACACTACAGCCCATGTCATTGATTTGTTCACATTTGTTTAACGTGCAAGATCTTTGACTAAGAATAACTTACAAATATTAAGTTTGAATATATAATTGTTACGAATACTGAGAGAAAGGGGACATTAGCTAGTGATGGGATCTAATTAGTTACAATAGTTATATTAGCAAAATCTTATAAGATGAAATTGATCGAGCGATAATCTTTATTTGTTTTACGAACGACAAGAATCTTATTCCTCAAGATGAAATTGAAAAGTTGTAGAATATTTATTAGAGTGAAATTATTTTACAAAGTGTATGTTTGATATAAATGTGAGACAAAAGAATGAGGTTAAAAAAGTCATAAAAAATTTATATCTCACAATTTAAATCAAATTTTCAAAAATAAACTTTAGAGTCTATGTTCCTCTCGTCGTCTTTTTTCAGAAAAGAATAAAAATAAAAAAAATTCATTGTGTTTTTATATGACACAATGACGTCATTATACCTTTTATAAAGACACAATGACGTCAGTGTGTCTTTCATATTGTGACTTTCATAATGACACAATGACGTCATTTTGCATTTCATAAATGACATAATAAAAAACGTTATTCTTTTTTATTTTTTTATTTTTCATTTATTTTTTTTAGTGAGGACGGCTAGGGAACCAAAAGTTCGGAATTACTTTTTTGAAATTCGATTTAGATTGTGAAATATAACTTTTTTATGACTTTTTTTATTGTGTCTTCTCACAATTTGTAGTAAAAATACACTTTGTATTTTAACACATTTCTATTTACCACATTAATTTTTACATGTAGCGAACAACTTGTAATCTATTTTGAGCAATTTAGAGCTTTTGTTGTATATATAAATTTTGGTTGATGCTGATTTGTATAAATAAATCTTGGTTGCGCTGCTGACCGCGTATATATGAATATTGGTTTCGGTTGTGTATATGAATTTTGGTTTCCACTATATTTAGTGTCAAAAATAAATTTATTTAATTTAAACGAACCGATGAATTTTGCAATTAAAAACCGCTTTATAAAACCAATAATTATTTATAATTTATTATATTATCTATAACGATGGAGACAGATGTATTTTCTTAATAAAATACACATGTGTTTTCTTTCTTTAAAACGGTTAATAAAGACAAAACATAATGATAGATGTGTTATTGTATTATTTTTGTTTTGATTCCTGAAAATAAATTGGTAAAATAACATTATTATATACGTGTTTATAATATGTGAAATACTATGGTAAAATAATAATAATTTATATAATACGTAAAAAACAATAACAAAAAATACGGAATGCTCTAAAATGTAAAAAACAATTATAAGAACATAACTTATTTAACACAATAATCTAATTAAATGTGTCTTCTCATCAAAAAATCACAAAAGAACACATGTTAAACTATCAAACTCGGTATATCAAAACATTACTTTTACTATAACCATACTTTAAATCAAACATATTTTTTACTATAACTTTATCTTATGTGACCCCTATGCCTACTTGCACCGCAAAAGAAGCTTTTCATTTCTAGAGATAAAAGTCGTTGGTTCTAGAGAGAAAAATCAAGGGAAAAAACATAGAGTCATTCTAGGTTTTTTTTTAATTGTGTCGTATTTACAACTTCGGACGCTGTGGCAACCAGTTTGGTAAGGAAACCAAGACCACTAGAATCGAGTGAGCCGTGTTGAAACTAGTCTGCCCAAGACACATATTATAATTGACGTGGCTAGTATATTATGATACAAGTCGGGTCATATCCAATAACAAACTAGACAAACACCATAATATTTATTGTAAGATATGATCTAACAATTAAATGTAACATCTCGTATAATTTTTATTTATTTATTTACTTAATTATTCTTTTATTTGTTTATTTATTTATTTACTTAATTATTCATTTATTTATTTATTTATTTATTTAATTAAAAGTTAATTTTAAGTTAATTCCAATAATTATAATAACAATAATAATAATAATAATAAAAATAATAATAATAATAATAATAATAATAATAAAAATAATAATAATAACAATAATAATAATAATAATGGAAATAATAAAGTCCAGGGGGTTAAAGTGTAATTTCCGAAAGTTTAAAAGGATTTTAAAAACTAAAAATAATAAAAACAAAACCACAGGGACCAAAAGGGTAAATATAAAATTTACACAGTTGGCCCCTCC
>BJCN01142665.1:0-10449 GCA_018326445.1 Flaveria brownii
CCATAGGAATCTTGTCTTCCGAAGGAACTCTTATTCTTCCGTAGGAAACTTGTCTTCCATAGGAAATCTTGTTCTTCCGTAGGAGCTTGTACTTCCACAGGAACTCTTGTTCTTCCGTAAGAACTTGTACTTCCGCAGGATTCTTCACTTTATCTTGAGATCATGTGGATACTGATATTCATTCGTGGAAGTCTTATAAGAAACATATCTACGGATTAACAAAGTTGTTTATCCGTAGATGTTTCTTACACAGCCAACTGCAAGAATTCACCAAGTATATTGTTTTTGCCTGTCATCATACACATTAAGCAACACATATATATGGGTTAACCTATATACTCAATGCACATATATATATATATATACTGCTAGTCAGTTACAATCATTTATTACAAGAATTGATTAAAGTTTTAAGTCCATACAAATTGATCTACACCTATTCTCTTTAGATCTAACACCACCGATACAGGTTGCAAAATCTATGACCGATTTGCAAACATTACTTAACATTTAAATATTGATTATATTTATATGACTTTTGTGATAGAGTTGCGACCAATAATGGACGGTAGCAAAGATGACGACCGCTTTGTGATGGAGTTTTGGTTGGTCTATACTTATGTAACCAGTAGGCTTACATTCACAAATCAGTTGCTAATTTTGCGGATGTTTTTTGGTTTGCAATTTCCTGTCACAATTACTCAATTCTCTAGTAGTGATCCTTGTAGCTCGGTCTTTAATCTCCATCAAGATTTTTATTCTATGAAAACATTATTTACTAATAGAATAAGTCCAATGTCATATTTAAACTTTAAATTTCGTCGCGTTTAGGGTTTTAGTTGTCGTTTTATATTATTTTATTAATGCCCTTTGATACACATCTATTAGTCTATATTCAATTAATTTAAGATATTATTAACTTATTCTTTTAAAAGTCATTTAATCACTTTTAAATACAAAACTTGTCTCTATTTGATTATTTAGTTTTCAATCTTTATTTTTTATTTTATCAAAATATTTCAGTATGTAGTGCTGATTGCGCACCAGTTTTGCTTAAACTGATTGTAGGTCAAAACGGTAACGAAACATTGCGTAATAGGTATCCTGAAACATAAGGCTGTAAACTATACTCCAAAAAATGAATCGTCTCGATTAGGTAAGATATAAGAAAGATATCTCTCGACGAACACAGACAGACTTGCTGCCCAAATTCGTCAGTTTTGACAATCAGTTTTGTGTGCCATGTTTGGAGCACCAAACGATGTCGGAATGACACAAGACCACGTGTGTTAGTTAGAAGACTCGCTGAACTTGATTTTAGACGATCCAATGCCCAAAATAGAGAATACAAGAGTACTAGATTATGATTTTGTGTTTAGATGATGAATATCGTGACTAACAAAATCTAATGAAAATTAAATCATCAATAAAAAGACTTTTCATACCAATAATACATAATAGACCAATGCTTCAACAAGATGTGTGCTTGAACAACAAAGATTGATCAAGAATGATGAGATGATGATGATTCACAATGAAGATGATGAAAACAAGGGAAAATGAAGAGTGGTGGCTAGGGTTTATAATTAGAGAGAACTTGGAGAGAAACTTTTGAATAATAAAAGAATGAAAAAAGAAAAGGGTCCCCCTTTTTATTTAAAATTCGGCCAAGGGGGCCTTAGATGGGCCTCCCAAGCCCGTTGCTCATGTCGTCCAATTCCAGCTCATTCTGATACGAGTGTCGTCTAGTTTTCACAGTTATAAATTCTACGCATTAATACGAGTACAACAGACTATTATATGCAATATAAATTATTTAATTTATATATTTTTAATTAAAATTAAGTCTATTTAGTAGGCCTTAGGGAAAGCCCACATATTCAATTTTTGTTGCTTTCTTAATGTAAAATATATTTCTAAGTCTCTAGTTCAATTATAATCACACAAGCATCATGCTAAGTCCAATCCAGTGAACGTACACTCTCACCATGCCCAAGGTCCATTAGAACATTTCAAGCCATAATGCACAGTTCTAAAACTTAGAATGTCTACAAGTGTTTAATGTACTATTCTCAGACCAAGTCAACACTAGGTCAAATTTCAAGTTAAAGTTCATATTTAGACCAAATCAATGTCAACGAGTCAAAGTCAACTATCAAAGTCAATGGTCAATGCACCTATTTTGGTGACGGATATTATAGTATCCCCTCGTTAAGAGAATTTCTTCCTGAAATTCAATCGGTGTTATCAACTGCAACGACTTTCGTGAATTGGTGTGGATACTTAGTCCTCAATTGATTTTCCCGCACATTGATAAAGTTTAAGTCCTCGGTTCGAGTTTGTTCTAACCTTTTCGATTAGGATTCTATTACTAGTCAAGGTTCAGATTTCCCTATCCATAATCTCAACCAATTCTTCAACGAAACAAAATTTATCATCTACTCGAATTTATTCAATCGCTATATATAAGGTCTCAACAGCAAGACACTACTTGAGTTTCGATTTATGTAGCGTGTCATGCACCCTACTCAGTTCTTGCGGTAAAGCCCATCTCGTACTCCACATGACCGAACCATTTGATAGTCTTAACCGTACTTACCAATCTAGGTGCCAATTTTCCTTTTTTGTTAAATCAAACAATGCCTTTCCAAGGCAACCAATCATATATAACCCATAAAATAAGGTCTCTTGAAATGATTTTTTAGGTCTACAACCTATTTGTTGATATCTCTAGAGTATGGTTGTTGTCCATTACCAAAACTTAGTTCACGGTATGGTTCAGATTTCACATTCAAGGTATCATTAGTATTTATGTATAGGGTGTACCGCAGTTAACCCACCACACTTCTAACACCTTGATAATGTATTAGTCACCAACCATAACTAATTTTCAATTCAACAAATGCTTGAGATCATGTGCCTAAAACAAGGTTTCCTTTGATTGTCAGTGAAAATGTTTGACAATCTTGAGTTGCCTTTCGTTTGTCCTTGATCCAAAAGCCATAATAATTCATCTACTAAATGATTTATGTCCATTCATTTAACTTTATCCGACTTCTGCCCATTACATCAATGACTGACACTTGCATCTGTATAGTGTGTCGAATGGTGCTAATATAATACTTAAATAGTAGCTGTTATTATAAGGGAACTCAACCAATAGTGGGTGAGTATCCTAACTACCTCTAAAGTTAGTGACACAAGGACTTAACATATCTTATGATGTCTTAATAGTTCCCTCACTCAAACCGTCAGTCTGAGAGTAATAAGTTGTACACCTGTCATGACGCATTTCCAGCACCTTCTATAAGCTTTGCTAGAATCATGGCATGGAACGACTATCATGATTGAAGATAATTGACGTAGGTACTCCATTTCTATCCATAATTTCACTAACCTAAATTCTTGACAACATCTCCATTTTGTAGCACTCACGAATAGTCAGGAAGTGGGCAGATTTTGTCATTTTATCCTAGATGACCCAAATCCAATCATTGCCACTAGTAGTTTGTGATGAAGTTTACACTAATGTTTTTTTAAATCTTAGTGTTACAGGTCAGGTGGCATTTGATGTCCCACTTTAACTTTCGAACAAGTCAAACACTTGCACACGTATGCCGCTATGTCCCCTTTTATTCTAGACCACCAATATAAGTCCTTAAGATTTTGGTACCTCTTGTTAGCACAAGGATGAACAATATACTTAAACTTGTGTGCTTCATCCGACACGAATGGCGGCACATTCACCATAAATGGATCCAAATGTGATTAGTAAAGTGCAATCCTCTATCGTCCTTCTGTACAAAATGTTTGTCTAGACCTCTCATAGTCACATTCTTCACATTCGGTCCCCTCATTGACTCGACTTAAGTAGCAACGATGTGGGTTTTCAAACCCAATTGATTAGTCATTCTCAATGCCTTGACGCACACATGTTTAACTATTTTCTTATGACCAAACACATCAGAACCCGTATTTGCCTTTCCGGGGTGACATCATATTTCATAGTCGTAGAAACTAAACAACTCCATTCAATGTCTCAGCCTTACATTCAGTTCTTTATGATAAAAAATGTGTTGCAAACTCTTGTTGTCAGTATAGATGACATACTAAGAGAACTTAGTATATAGTTTCTCTTTTTCTAACAATTCCACGACTGTCCCACATGTTTGTAAGGATCCTCTCTGTCCTCAAATAAATAAGAATATCCTCAATGAACTCTATGAAAAATTTATTTAGATATGGCTTACACATTCGATTCATCAGGTTCGTGAATACCGTAGGTGCCTTTGTTAGCCCAAAATGCATAACTATGAACTCATAATCTCTGTAACAAGTTCACATATAACAAGGCATGCGTGTAAAACACATCTCTTTAAGTTGATTAGACCAATCTTCGGTTCTAAGCGATAAGGTGTCCTAGCAACATGCACCTCGTTAGATACCAGGTCAATCTGAAAGTCCATCTGCTGTGAAGGAGGCGATCATGCCAAATCCTTCATAAACACTTCCTGAAATTCTCACATAATAGGTATGTCATCTTGCTCTTATTCATCCGCCTCCATGCTCATGTTTTGCATCTTGTCCTCTTCTAATCTCTCTCCATGTATGTCAAGTCTCTTACCATTTTACAACGGCATGCGAGCAATCTTCTATAGAAGATGATCTCTGCCCTATTCCTTAACAATCTATCCATTCACATGAATTTTTAAAACTTCCAAGCCAAAATCATATAAGATCTATTGTTAAGGCATGATCCTCTAAAGCAAAGTACAATCCCAAATTATCTCCCTAGTATTTACAAGACTACCATTAGCCCATTTCATAACATATATCCTTATAACTGGTGTCAAGTCCAACTTAGTTACTAAAGTCAAAGTTATTATGTCTGGGTCCTCTTAGGCATCATTGACACTGATCACGATTGCCTTTCTATGAATAGGGTTGCCATATTACCTTGCCCTGGGTTAACACAAATTGCATAATAGATTTGTGTCTTTTTCCCTTTAATTTTGATTGACCATTTGACCTTGAGCCCTACTTAATCTTGCATATTCATTTCAATGACACTCATGGCTTCTACAACTAATAATGTCAACGTTGAAATCTTCACGATTTGACTATTAGTCGGCACAACTGTTTCCCCAACACCTTTAAACCCTTGGCTAATTGATTGAATTGAAACTCAGGACATGGCGTCATAGTTAGATGGTGCATATTACACTCATTACACTCCGGATAAGTGTTGACATAGTCCTATATTGCTAGTATGACATCCAGATATCCTTTCACGACCTGTTCCTTCTTGTCCACTTTAACTCCAGCTAGCTTACCCGATTCCCCAATATCTTTCTACGTCTTACTAGCTTTCTCCAAGCACCGATACGAACCATCTTGACGACCAAAGTACCAATCTTTAGTATTCCACTCTAAATGATTAGTGGTGCAGCAACAGCCATCATTCCACGACTTTAGAACCAGGCCCCTGATGTGCTCTCAACCTTTTTCTAATTTATGTGTCATAATTATAGCACTAGCTTTGCAAGCTTATAGAATTGGTAGGTATGGGTGTCATGACCGCATCCTACTATTGCATGAGTATAAGACACAAGATATAAATTTTCCATCTAGTCCACAAGGCAGTACTACTTAGTTACCAATCCTTTAAGCTCATCCAAAGTCATATCTATTACAACCTTCACACCTCAAACTAGTGTTTGGGCATTCTGTTATGTTAGTGCTTTGCCCACCAATGAATAGACAACATAGTTTATCTTTTGATTCTCAGTTAGGTCTTGGCGTGCATACCTGTTCCTATTTTCTCAATGAAACAGGTTAGGGTTGTTGCTCTACCTTTCCCATCGTACTCTTTTGGCTTGCACGTCACAAACTCCATGTACGTACAACCATTACTACCTTCACTATCATTTCCTTCCATGTTATCAGTCCTACCATTTCCAACTCTAAAGCTCGAAATCATCACATAGCCAAGTTCAAGCACATCCTTAGTATACCGAAGATGTTTATATATAGGGTTCCCTACCGCGTTCTCTCCATATTAATGATAAACCAAGAACGAGGCTTAAGCCGGTTACATGACATTTGCTCATTCCATTAAGCATAATGCTAGAACATTCAAATAGCCAATGCCTCAAGTCTTAAGTTCAACCTGGACAAAGCAACATAGGTACAGGGATTCTCACCTATCTACTTCAATTCTTCAAAGACCAAGTATATTTTGAACATGTAGTCAATTTCCTCGATCACAGAAACAAAAGTGGGGAAAGTCTCATAGATACTTAGGTAAAATATCAAAGTATGATTCCCATGAAGGCTGCAAATCGATTTGTACTTATGCAAGGATAAAGGAGATAGGTGTTTCAACACTATTGATTATTATAAGAACATGAAGTCCAATGTCCCATGTATAGAATGGAACATTCGTACTAACTATGACTGTTATCTCATGAAAGGGTTTGCCAGATTTCGCATGCACTGCAAATTGCAATTACTTGTGCAACCGTAATGGTAATTTGCTTTGCATAGTCACCCCTAGCTCCTCCTGTCAGAGTCAAATGAATCTTGTCAAGTACAGAGTGCTATCCATGTTTGGAGAATCAAGGATATGGTCACTAAACAAAGGTTAAGTAACCAAATTTGTATAGAGGAATCTATTAAGAAGGCATTCACTTGGGTAAGGAATAGTAAAAGGAATCCATTTAGTATAGTCCTAAATCCAATAAAGCAATCATTTGATGTGAGCACGCAGTGGCTCTTATCTGTTGGTGTCATGTCAGCTAGCGTGTTCATCTCCTAAGATTTAACTCACAACATAAGTATCACCAGCAGATGCATATAATAAGGTTGGCTTAATAACCTAGGCCCTTTAAAATAATCCTTATGCCAACACTTATCAATCCAGACCAAATAATAGTCAAGCGCATAATGCTTTCTCAAGGTTGACACACAAATGATACAACGACCAAAGATTTTCCGAATATGAACATCACAAATAACACGTAAGACAAGCCATTCAGCAAAATCGATAATTCACATAAAACATTCACATGTATAATAATGCACACATAATCCTATTATGCATACTACATATGGGAACTTTAGGTTATAGTCTAGGTCGAATAATCCACCTAAATCTCTATACCAATGGCTCTTATACCAATCTGTCACACCCTCACTAGAAGCGGAAACATAGGGATGCGATGGACGAGATTGTCATAATATATTGGGGGTCTAAGATAATCACTAAATGCATTTTCTGTAAATGGGTCATGACGTCGACCGACACATAGGAACACGTGTCAAGTACAATCAATCCCAAAACAACATACCATAAATGCATAAAGAATCCAAAGTTCTGTTCCGGAACGAACAAGCACAAGTACAAACTATCCCAATACAATCTAACAGTTATAATCCAACAAACAAACAAATCCAAAACAAGTCCAAAAGTCCCATGAATTGTCTATTGATCCCAAGGGAATAGTCTTGTCTAAAGTCCATAGCCAATCACCTAAGCTTAATTACCTAAACAAACATGCTCTAAATAGTTAGCAAACATGGCTGAGTTCAAATGTTTAAAAGTAAAAATAATTTGTCGTGTATAACATGTACTGAAAGTTATATGTGAGTAAGAGTACATAGTAGCCATATATATCAACAAAAGTATAAGATCAGTCTAAGTCCAATTACCCGGATTACATTCACCCAAGGGCATGCACAGGCCAAGTTAGTCTCAACTAGCATCCAACGATAGGGGTGATGGTGTGAACCTGTTATTACTGACAATACATCTCCATGACAGTTAAGCATAAGCACAAGCACAAACACAAGTACACACTCATGAATGAACATCTAGACTCCACATAAGACCCAAACCACATACAATGTTCCAAATTAATCTTTAAGACACAACATAGTCTGAAACAATGAGAAAGCTTTTACCCCAAGTAGGGGCCGTGAAACTCAACTCAAAATAGTACAGTCCAAATCCCATAATATGCAAAGCAAACGCTAAAAGTACAAATGACAAAAGGATTACTAAAGAACAAAAATGACCAATATGGGTGTAATCCTTGTAGCCCGGTCCCTAATGTCCATCAAGGTTTTTGTATTATTAAAACATGATTTACTAATAAAACAAATCCAATGTCAGATTTAATTTTAAATTTCGCCATATTTAGGGTTTAAGTTGTCTATTTATATTACTTTATTAATGCCCTTTGCTTCACATCTATCGGTCTAAATTCAATGAATTTTAGATATTATTAAATTATTCTTTTAAAAGTTATTTAACCACTTTTAAATACAAAACTTGTCTTTATTTGATTATTTAGTTTTAAATTCTTATTTCTCATTTTATCAAAATATTTCAGCATGTAGAGCTGATTGCGCACCAGTTTTGCATAAACTTATTAAAGATCAAAACGGTAATGAAACGTTGCGTAATAGGAATTGTTTGAAAGATAATGCTTTAAAATAAACTCCAAAAACATAACCATCTTGATGGGTAAGATATAAGACAGATATAACTCGACTAACACAGACTAACCTGCTGCCCAAATTCGTCAGTTTTGACTTTCAGTTAGTTTGTGACGTTTGGAGTATCAAACGTTGTTGAAACGACACAAGACGAATTGGGTTAGTTAGAGGACTCACTGAAATTGATTTTAGACAAAAAGTTTGACCCATTTGAATTTATTATGACCAAGTTATGACCTGTACAACACATATTATTTTTCTGACAGCAAACTGTCCAGTTCATTAGTCTTGTTCCTTTGCATCCCAACCCTCCATATTTTGCCCTTATTGATCCGAGTATTTATTGAACATTTATTCTATGTTCTAATTGTCCAAAAATTCAATTAAACACTTGGATTATTCTAGTTCTCAGACCCAAAACACTTAGTTAGATTTTAGTCTTCCGGTTCATAATATTAATCATCCGATACATAGTTCTAATTGTCCAACACGTCTATCCATTCAAGAAACAAAATTAATGATTTCAACAACAATTTATATGTCCAAGATGTTCATTATGATCAGGTCACACAAGATTACAACCCAAGTTTGATAGATCCATGAATATACAAAGATTGAGATTTTGGGTTTTACCGGTTAAAAGGTCCAACACCCGAAACACCTAGATCTTCGCGATCCAATGTCCAAAACAAAGAATACAAGAGTATTAGATGATGATTTTGTTTTTAGATGATGAATATCATTAATAACACAGTCCAATGGAATTTAAATCATCAATAAAATGACTTTCTTACCAATAATGCGTAGTAGACCAATGCTTCAATAAGATGAGTCCTTCAACAGCAAAAATTGATTAAGAATGAGGAGATGATGATTATTCATGATGAAGCTGATGAAAACAAGGGAAAATGAAGAGTGGTGGCTAGGGTTTACATTTAGAAAGAAAACTTGGAGAGGAAGTTTTATAAAATAAAAGAATGAAAAAAAAACAAGGGAATCCCCTTTTATTTAGAATTCAGCCAAGAGGGTCCCTTTCCCATCTCGTGCAATTCCAGCTCGTCCTGATACGCTTTAAGGGAAGTTCACATGTTCGATTTTTGTTGTTTTCTTAATGTAAAATATATATTTTTCCGTTTTCTAAGTATTTAGTTCAATTATAATCATATAACCATCGTGCTAAGTCAAATCCGGTGAATGTACACTGTCACCATGCCCAAGGCCCATTAGAACATATCAAGCCCATAATGCACAGTTCTAAAACTTAGCTTGTTTACACGCATCTAATGTACTATTCTCACACTAAGTTAACATTTGGTCAAATTTTATTCCATAGTTCATATTTAGACTAAATCAAAGTCAAAGAGTGAAACTCAACTATCAAAGTCAAGAGCCCTTTCCCATCTCGTCCAATTCCAGCTCGTCCTGATACGCTTTAGGGGAAGCCCACATGTTTGATTTTTATTTCTTTCTTAATGTAAAATATTTTTTTACATTTTTTAAGTATTAAGTTCAATTATAATCACACAACCATCATGCTAAGTCCAATCCGGTGAATGTACACTATCACCATGCCCAAGGCTCATTAGAACATATCAAGCCCATAATGTACAATTCTAAATCTTAGCTTGTTTACACACATCTAATGTATTATTCTCAGACTAAGTCAACAGTAGGTCAAACTTTAAACCAGAGTTCATATTTAGACCAAATCAAAGTCAAAGAGTCAAAGTCAATTATCAAAGTCAATGGTTGTTAGATCTAGAGTGTATAGGTCTAGATCATTTTGTATAGGCTTAGCACTTGAATCAAGTCTTGTAATTAATACTTGTAACAGTCAAAATATATATGTATATGTGCATTGAATCTATAGGTTAACCCCATATATATATGTGTGTTGATTTGTGATTGTTCAGGGAAAAACAATATACTTGGAAGAATTTCTGAAATTGA
>BJCN01142679.1:0-17445 GCA_018326445.1 Flaveria brownii
ATAATAATGATCAGTTTCAATCTATTTCACAACATATCTTAATTACTTGTAAAAAATATTACCATCAAGTTTTATAAATCCTAAACACAAAATAGCAACATCTTGGTGTGGCCGAGCATCCAACCTCCTAATTCCACTAGAAACATGAGAGATCATAATTAGTTTTCTAAAAAAACAGCAGCTATGAAATAAAAATCTATATTTTGGCCATGCTACCAACAATAATATAAATTTTATGACCAAGTGTCATTTTTTACTTACAAGAAAGTTTGATGATCATCCAATTCATGGCCCAATTCATGATCCCCCCTACCACCCAACGGCTTCACCCCATTAATTTCTTGTAATTTTTATCAAAGCATGACACACGGAAAGGAACCTTTAATATGCAAAAAAACAAATCATAAATGTGTAAACACACACACATAAAGACATTTAGTTTGTAACATCAAGAAATATGAGTTGTAAAACCAGTTCTTAACAGCCTAAATAACATAAACATATAAAATCTACATGAAACTGATACCGTACGACGTTCCATGGTGCTCTAATCTTATTCTTGTCTTTTCCGTCTCTTGTGCATCCATTAGAAAGCTCTGTAATTTCCCAGTCTACCTATATGTTGATGGCACCTGCATATGAAAATGATCACAGATCATCACTAAGTTAAAAGATAAATATGATTAATTAATTACTTAACATACATAAACAAAAAGGATTAAAGATGCCTCATATATTTATCTTGGTGATGAACACTCAAAAGATTTATATAAATATATAATCCCATGACAGATAACATAAACAAAATAAACATATAAAACTAAGTAATTACCAAAATACTGAAAAGTTGTATTAAAATTAACAACAAAAAAACATGAGATCAGATTGCTAGATGTTATAATTGTATCAAATACCTTCATATGAGCACTGCTTTATCCTTGTTAGTATAAACTCTAATGGATGCGACAACATACTTGACGCCAGTTTTGGGCCCATGGAATCTAGTACAGGTTCCTTCAAATTATGAAAAATATATTAGACCAAACTCTTATTTATAATTTTAGAAAAATTATAATACAAATCAAATTGGTTAGGTTAGTTTCACACCTAATATAGAATCTGATCTTAAAGTAAAAAATGTAAGCACAATGACTATTCAATCAAACATGTAACAAATATTCACCAATGATGACTTGGTTTTCATCGAAAAGGACATTTGCATAAATAGATCTTAATTAGATAACATTATAATTAAAGACAAATACATGAATTAAAGCAGTGAAGACAACAAATACATGCAAAAATAAAGTTTAAAGGAATGAACGACTATACCTTTGATTCAATGAAATTGAAATGAAACTACACAACAAAAGAAGATTTGATGATGATAGAGAACAACACCAAAAGCTATAACATTATGATATGTAGCCCAAATCAATTGATTAAGAGTGGTCTAATTTATTGTATCAAAAAATAATCAGCTAATAGAAGAAAAGAATGAATTCAGCAAGTCAAATATCATTCTTAAATACCATTTTCATTTACACCACTTTGAAGATTTAGATATGCCGATGAGACATCAAGATCAACATCCACCCTTGTTGCTCCATAGTATTTAGACAATGCTTACCTTTTGGGGCGATGTCCCGGCACTTGCAAGAACCCAAACGAATCATGGGGTTCTAGATCCATATATGAAACAGAGTCCATGGGACACTGAATCTTGAGAATTGATGAAGATGAAGAGGGGTCACCAAGATTATGTTCCATTGTAAACCACATTGCCTCGCCAAGTTATCGTAGAGGCTAAAATCATGAAATGCATCTAAATCTTCTCTGAACTGATTGTTGCGGGCATTGTACGCTCCCCACCATCATGAAACAACACCAAAGCAGGCATCCTGAAAAAAAACAAAATTAGGGTCACCAAGATTATGTTCCATTGTAAAAGGGGGAACCGATTAGGGTTTTAGAAATCAAATTAAGAAGAAACAAACAACTTACAATGTGGTGTTCGAAAGCATACCTATGAACATATTCTCCTTGTGTGAATGTGTGATTAATCTCCCGTGGTGGTGAAGATAAGAGCATCGGAAGAAAACAGAGGATCTCTGATTAAACTCGACAACGACGATTAATGATTCGGATGAGAGCCCCTTTCAGCATGCTTCATCTCAACAACACATATCTTAAATAGATTAGGTTGCAGCGGAGGTTACCTGGATACATGGGGCGTTAAAAGGGGAAGAAGGATCCGAGGAAGAAGGAGACGATAACTGTAGCTACGTGGGGAGGAATGATCGGAGAACCGCCTGTAACCTTCATATAAGAACTCAACCGCTCAATTTATACTTGTACTGCTCGACATGGGAGGTCTCCGAAGAAGAAGGAAAGTGATCGGAAGTGATGGAACTGGATAGCAGTTTGAGAGAATATGGGTTTGAAAGATATGTAACCTACACAAAATCAATAACTTCCTAATTTAAACGGTCCAGATCGAAAGTTCATGAGTTTTAACGGCTGAGATTAAACCAAATTTTATAACCATTATCCAGCAACCATATATATATATAATATTATTATTTCCATCGAGAATTGATAAAAATTGGTCGTGGCATGGACCATGACTAACATGCGAATCGTGTTCATACGCGGTTAACATAGGGCGTATGTGATTGATTGTATATGCATCCCCCAAGCAACAAAACCCTCGATCTATCTCCCGATCTGTGCATCTGCGATTATCGGGTGTAATCGATTTCAATGGGGTCGTGGATTGTTGGTAATTGGCCTTCTTTCGACCCCCACAACTTCAGCCAACTTCGCCCCAACGATCCTTCTACTCCTTCCGTAAGCTCTCGTATCAAACCACAAGTTTCATCCTTTTTCTTGTAATTTGATCACAATCCCACGAATCTTGACACCCATGCTCGTTTATTGAACTGTTAATCTTGATTATATGCATCTATTAGCTTTCTTTGAAAGTTCCCACTTGCTAGTAGTGTAATTGGATTGTGATTTTTGATGTTGGTTTTATGTGTGTTATGAAGATGTTGAAAGGAGACTAATTTAGGGTTTCTTTTCTTTCTGTTGATTGAATGTTTCCTATTTAAAATTGTCGGTGGTGTTCAAGTGTTGATTGCAGTTATTGAGGGATTTGCTAGGTGAAATTGGGAAATTGAATGGTTTCGTTTTGAGGGGTATTTTAGGGTTAATGATCTTTGTGATAGACATGCTGATAGTCCATTGAAATGCAAAATTAGGAATATTTGAGTACTAAGATTATAGAAATTGCATTACCTTCTAGTTGTTAGCTCAGGATTGCAGATACATTCTGGTCAATCTCTGCATTTCTATTGTAGTTCACTTGAGCATCTTGTGGATTATATATGGATATCTTTTTGATAATATTAAAAGAGGTTCATCTTCTTTCAAGATATAACATATATTGCATGTACTGATGTACTTCATCTGGTTATGAAGCTTCATCGGTGCAAGTTTAGATGTGCCAATAATGGACATTATTGTTTTGGAGCATTAGATCTATGGTTATATGTTACATATTCTCCGTTGCCATAATGGTATATTCGTGACATTAGCAACTAATAAGCCAAGGAAGTTGATATATTTGTTGGGAAAAGTGTAGTTGCAGAAGTAGGTTGAGCCCTAAAAACATTTTTGGGAGTGTCTGTGCTGATGCAACTACCTTTATTCGCAAATTGATTGATAAATGTGGCGATGCATACAATTAACTAGGTTGACTACATGTATTAACAGAAAATTCAGACAGGAAAAGCATATAAGACATCAAAATCGTCTTTTCCAAATTCTGATTGTCTTAACGAGTTCATAATCTGAACAAGGCTTCATATCCAACAATATGTATAAGTCGTACATTAGATATGGGTAAGGAGTAATTTAATCATATGATGCTATTTGCATATTATCTTGTGCTAAAAAATAGTACTAACTTTTTAATTAGTTCATATGATGCTAGTTGTTATAAGTAAATGTATTTCTTTATTGGCAGAATTTTGGTATTAAGCGTCTCTTTATTTTTCTTTAAGTAGTAACGGGGTTTCTTTTGATTCTGCGATCTTAATTCACAATGACGATTCTCTTAGTTTATTACTAAATGAAGGTTTTCCTGTTCTTGTTCAGAAGAAGACACCTATTACTTATCATCCGACGCATGAACGAACTCTTCCACCGCCTGACCAAGGTAATTGAATTTTATCTTACCTTTTTTTATGTCTTCACATGAATTGCATAATTTTATTAAATATCTCTTTCTTAAGATTTCAGATATTTAATATATCAAATATGATAACAAAAATGATAGCATTACTATAACAGTCATCAATTTAGGAGGTTTTATGCATTTCAATATACTCTGGGCAACATTCAATCCATTTGATCTGTTTCGTTTCAACTACTTTTTTTAGGTCTACTCGTTAGAAATAAAGTATAACTTAAATACCCATTTTGTTTGATTATGGAACATTCATATTGCCCTCTAAGAAAACTAGAAAATAAGCAAATTATATTTATTCAACCATTCTTTCTCGACTTGAATACTTGATTTGTATATTTTGAATACCAATTAATCAAATTGGCCACTTGCTATTGCTATAAGGTCTGCTCGCCTTTATTTGGCTTGTCTTCGCTATCACTTCCATACGCATTTACCTATAAATGTATCAAAATTGCTACCTCGACAAATTTTCTTCTTGGAAGTTGTATGCTTCGTGAAAGTACCATGTTTTACTAATGAATCTTTGTGTGTGAGATATAGAGCGCGTGTGTGTGTGTGTGTGTTCATGAGTGGGTGGTTGTTACTTTTTTGTAGAGATTTCCTTTGTACTATAATTTCTACAGCAAACATGTTTAAAAGTACTCGACCGATAACATAATAACTTTTCTGAAAATTAAAGGTTTTTTTTACTTTTAAGTGTCATGGGAGTATGAGACAAAAGAACGCAAGTTTGAGTTTCATGGTTGTCATGCGATACTGAAGTTTATGCTTTTTGTCTTGAAAACAACAATAGTTTTGCATAGTTTATAAGAAAAGGCAGTTCCAATCTTGAATATGCAAATTTGTATTGATGACTTGATGAGTAGTGACTTGAAAAATTAAATTATACTTTTATTGGGTGTTTATTAGGATTTTAGTTCAGCAAACATTGCTAAATACCACGTCTACCAAACAAAAGTTCAACTGCTTTTGTTTTCTAGACTTTGCTATTTGTGTGTTTATTATGCTTTCGATTTAAAACCCTTTGATGCAGTAATTTCTTCGGAAGCCAAAAACATACTGCTGAGGCAATTCTATCAGCGTGGTGACGAGAAGGTGAGATTCTTGCAAAAGCTCAATTCCTATTTATGCTTAAAATACATTCACTAATTCAAAAAGACAAGTCTACCTGCATCGGGTTTGTGTATTTATTTCCATAAAAACATACACTAATTCAAAAGTTTGCCCCCTTCTGGTTTGTTTATTTTTGTCTATAGATACATGCACCAATTCCAAACTCATGTATACAGACTCGTTGCTGTGTTTATGCCCACACATACACAAACGGTTGCAAAAGGACGATATTACCCTTCTCATGTTCTCACGATTATCCAATTCTGTTTGCAGTTGAGGCCAAAGAGAGCTGCGCCCGAGAATCTGGCACCCGAGCAAGAATGCAAGCATCCAAGAGCTTCAGTTGCTTCATCTTCAGAACCTCCTAAATGAGTCCTTTCTGCACATTTGATGTAAATATTCTTCACTGTTGACTGTTGATACTATCTATATGTTGTGTGCTTTTAGTGAGGTATGATAGCGTGAATCGTCTGCTTCTTGGTTTGTACTTTCAGCTATACAGACTTATACACTTACATTTATGATTTATATATAGCCCTTGACAATTGAATATGCAAAACAACATCCTTGGGCTGGTGTTTTTGTAGTGTTGATTTGCAGAATCATGACTTTGGCCACAATATGGTTTGAGTATTTATTTTTACTCGCGTCATCGTTTACTTTTGATGGTAGTTAAAAAAACACACCTGAAATACATGTTACAAGGATTCCTTCGTGTGCATTACTTTATGGCTCATGACACGAGTTTGAGTCACGTCAAACTTAAAAGTTTCGTGTATGTTTATTTTTCCTCTTACGAAGAGAGTCATCTTGAAAAAATAACATTCACCTCATTTTATAAATCTTTCAACTACAATTCAGATCTAATTAGGAGAATTTTGTTTTGAAAAATTGGGTATTGCTGTTAAAAAAAATTACTATTGAAGACATTGATGATACATACAACTCAAGGAATGTATATGAAAACACCTTTGGAGATGAGTAAAACTTAATGTTGCACACGACTATCATCCGTTATGTGCTCCCTTTGAAAGTTATGCTCGGTATGGAAAAACAAGCACACGAGTAAAATTTAATTAGTACAAGACCGAAAATCATGTGACATGTTTTTATACCGAAAATCATGTGGCATAAGCTAGTATCAAATCTTTTTCTATTTTAGTTTTTATTATAGTATCAAAGCTTCAAACTTTTTCTCTCGTAATATCTCTCTAAAAATGTGTATGTCATTTTCTTCTCCAAATTATTTTAAACTGATGTTACTTCTCTTTTTATTTTGTTTTTTAATCAATAGCCATATCTAGTTGACTAATTGTAAAATTGTCGGACTAATACAATTTTACTTGCATGTAAAAAAGCTAAAAAAGACATGTTCTTAACATGGACAGATCCTTCACTTTCGGTAATAAAAGATTATTATGTCTTTATAAAGTAAAATAAAGAAATTGCCATATCTAGTTGACTAACTTTGAAAATTGTCGGTCCCGCCCCTTTGACTATTTCAGGTCAAATTAATATAGATAAAAATATTTTCTGCTTGCATCCACTATGCTCTGCCTCTAGTCTGCTTTACAACTTGATTGTTGAATACTGTTTGTAGTAGAATGTTCTCTTGTACTTTATGCATTAGAGTTTGTACTAAAAAGAGTATGCTTGCAAGTGGTTTTGTTTCTTTTATAACACGAGAATACGATGCCAGTAAACTTAAAAACTCGTTAATACGGTAATACCACCTTGCTACCCGATGAGAACAGACAAAATAGTAGCTTGCACAGGTGATCTTCACAAAGTTATGGTTAGAAAACAATGAAAACAAAATTTAAACCTAAGACATATGTTAGAGGAGAATCAAATGTTTATCAATAAATAGTTGTTTTGTATGCATGACAAGTTGCACTCTTGAAGTGTTTAATTGGCATACAAGGGAGTATTATGCAATATGCATACACCACTGGGAATCTAATCTCACACTGTATTTAAACGACGTATGAAAACACCTAGGACGACTTTTTGGGTACACAATGCTAAAGTCATCTATACTCACAGGCAATGTTGTAAAAAATGTTAGGTGCTATTCGGACGGTGTGGTACCGACTTACGATTAATCGAGATTAACCAGTTTGGAATGTTATATGCTTTTTAATTTATATTAAACACACACACATTTTTATATATAATTTTTATAAACAAATCTGGTTAGATGTTTTGAATTTTTGCCGGAATTTCCAGGGTTGGCCGGAAAGTCGCCGGTATCTTGTCGGAATTGCCGATTTTTGGACGTCGTTTAGGACCGCCTAGGTCCGCTTAGGTTCGACTTTGACCAATTGACCGCCTATCGATTAATTGGCCGATTATGTAAAAATTACTAGGTGGACGTCCAACTAGCAACTAGTTACCATTAATCGACCGCCTAGGCCGATTTTTACAACACTGCTCTAGGCATCAGATGGTCATTACCTACACGGATTAGACGACTTTTAGCCAATGGCTTATGTCAACTTTATCACGATTACCAAAATTTTGTGAGTGATATCTTAACGACCATTAAGCTCAAACAGTCATACGAGCTAAAATTTTTATATGATCGGTTCATCTTAATAGCTGACGTCATACTTGTTAGAATCAACTATGACATATTTTTAATAATCATGCGGTCCTTAATATACTCTAAATCGTCGTCTCATCTTTAAGGCTTATGTCATTACCGTAATGATAAACCAACCATTTCGCCCTGTAATCTACACTCAAATGATAAATTAAATAGTAAAATTAGGGGTTGTTTGGTTCGCCGAATGTTTTACAAAGGAACTGAAAATGAAATTGGAACTGAAATTTTGTTAAATTCGATAACATGTATGATTTGTCAATTTTGAATAGAATTTGAATATTAAATTTCATTTCTGAATTAAAAAAAATTCAATTTTCATTTCCATTTCAGTTCTTAAGATTTTTATGAACCAAACGGTTCTTGGGGTATTATAATTTATCATTCGTGTGGGTGTAACAACACCACCCGATATACATTTGACCACTTCAGATAAAACATTCTACTTCTTTTTCTCATTTTTGTTTGAATTTTAAAATGATAATATTCAACGGTCTAAAGTTTCGGAGATTATTTGACGTGGAAATAGATATTCACGTGGGCTTGAATGAAGTGTCTGACTGAATTACAATTCTGACCCACTACTTTTCTCTTAATTTCTAAAACCTCCCCTTCCCCAACATTTGACTTCAAATGCAGCCTCAATTCAACAAAATCATTTTTACACACAGGAAAACATGCGTTTTGACCACCAATGTTTTTGACTCTTGCTACTCAAGTTTGCCATCTGGACCTAACTTTGCACTAAAGCCATCGCGTACGCGATAATAAAATTTGACTAGCCAGTAAAGAGTTAAACATATAAATTCTATAACTAATCATATCACCTTGATCAGGTTGAATAGATATACAAACATATTTTCTTTTAATATTTAAACAATCCATACATTAGACTAAAATTGTTATCAAAAGATTATATGTATATTAATTAATATAAGAGGTTGTAAACATTTAATTTAAACATATATTCAGGACTTATGGATTGCTTAACGTGCTCCCATAATGTTTATTAGTTAACATGATGTAAATGGACTAATATACCCTTGTGAGGCCGTGAAGGCTTGTGACTTTATCAAACTCTTTCAAACACAAAAGAAGGATGTTAACGACATGACATGGTTTCTTTTATAAGTTAAAACATATTATTTGTTTATTTGAATCAAGAAAGTTGATAAATATACAAGATATAAGACCGTACAAGGGCCAAGGGGGTATATCAGTCCTTTTATGCCAGAGTAACGTACTTGGTTTGTTTGCTCTTCACTCACCAAGGGTAAACAATGAATGATGGGAGGGACACATTTGTATAAAGTCGGTAATACAGGGGACCAAAGTGTATAATGTCGAAAATAGTCAAAGGTTTTGTCTCTAAACTCTAATTGGTCATCTAATTATACCCATTACAGAATCGATGTTTCCAAACGGATGACGTTCTTGATATTTTTATTATATAAATTTCTTAGCCAATATTTAAATTGTGTTTCAAAAGAAATAATTTAAATATTTACAAGTCTGTAATCTTTATCTTGAAATGACACATGTTAACACCACAATCAACCTCATTAAAATTTTCTCGTCTCTCTCTCATATTAAATAACTAACTTAATTAATAATATTATTATTTAACACTTTTTAAGATTTAATAAGTTAAGAAAGATATCTATTTATTAATGTTATTTCTAGTAAATAATTTTTTTATAAAATAATAAGTTTTTCTAAAGCATAATTTTTTAAAAAATACGAATATTTTAAAATTGGTATTTTTAGAAAGTCAATTTTTTAAAACCAAAAATAATTATATTTGGGAGTTATAATAAAGAAACTTTTAAAAATAATATTTTTATACGTTTTGTTTTAGAATTTACTTTTTTGAAAAAAGATTAAAATCAAAAATTTAAAAAGTTTATATCATTGTTTTATTACTTATGGTTATTTCTCATACGTAATTTAAGTCATATCATATCTTAAAATATCATTTTATAATTAATAAATTTTATTATATTAATATTTTACTTATTCAACACTTGTGACATACATGTTTACTAAAACTAGTTACAACATATAAAAGTTGGAATCGCTATTGTAATCACGAATCTTGATTATTATTGAACCGCCATATCATAAATGTTATGATTATTGTAAAAGGAGATTTTAGGTAGCATTTAAAGATAGATCTAAATAGTGATATTATTAAATGAAACAAATCTAATGATTTATTGGTAAACTTAGACTAGCTGATAATACAAATACGAATATTTTTTGAGGGGCACAAACATTTACACACCCTCTCTTTCTAGTTTTTGTTTTTATTAGTTTTCTATATCGAAATATTTTTAACTAGTATTAGTAACCTGTTTGTTACATATATATAAAACTATATTATAAAATTATGTTATTACTTTTGAAGAATAACATATATATCTATGATGTTACTTTTTATTAGTTTACATAGAAGTGGAAAACCTCTCGTCAATTAATATCATCTCGATGGAGAACGTTTGTGATGGATTCTTAAACATTGATTGCTTCCACAATCTAATTATCCGAAACTTCAATGTGTAGTCATCCCTTGAAATATCTAGGTCAGTTAACAATGAAATGTTAGCTAATTTCATTTTACCGTTGAAAAGGTAAGACAATATAGAAATATCCACACGAGTAAATAATATATTATATAATTCATTTAGGAAAAAAAACTATACTATAATATCCACACGAGTAAATTACAATTTTATTTTTTATAATAAGTCAAATTATAGACTGAAACATTTTTTCTAGTTACACTCATTCTTTATGTGAAAATTTGTTACGAGTTTCGTTCTTTTTACTAACAGACATTAAGTTTATCAGTTAAGTCATCTTACATGCACTACATATGAGGACGTTTTAGTTTTTTCAACCTTATATGATTATTTTTGTATTATTATTTATTGGTATTATTAATATTATTATTTTCATGAGCTCACCGTCCCCACCATCATACCACCACCCCTAACCACCACTGTCACCGTCGTCTGCCACTTCTTTGACCATACCACCACCATCACCATCGTCTAACCACCGTCTGACCAGCCCCACCCACTTAACCTTTGAGACATTGACATATATAAACATCTTATTCTCAAAATTTAATCCCCCAATTCATCATTCCTCTCTATTTTAAACTCACCAAAACCTTAGTTCAAGTAAGACAGAAAGAGAAGAAGAGGTTGTTCCAAGATCATGGAGGAAGTGGTTTACGGCTGCCATTGTCTTTCTCGCAATGCTGACAGCCTTCATGAGTGACGGAGAGATGTTTGAAATGGTTAGTAGATCTAAGATGGTTATAACCATGATTTAAAAGTCAGGTCTGTCAAGAATGATTTTACTAAAGGTTTTATAAAATTAGGGCTAAAATAACATTACAAGAATAGTCATTTGGTAGTAAAAAGACAAATGCACTCATGTGCGGTGTACATGGGAGGATTAAACCGAGAAACTTAACGTCCGGTAGTGAGAAGGATGAAATCTATAACAACTTTTCACATAAAGGATAAAAAGTGTATTTTTTTTAAAAAAAGACCCGGTCCATAAAGATTTTGTGAAATTCGCATAAAGATTTGTACGCACTGTGTTAAAGATAATCATATACAGTGAGAAATAGCAAGATATGTCGTTAAAAAATCATCTTACGCATCACAATTTAATCGATAGATACAACTATTTATGTGGTTTTTGAAGCTTTTTACTTTTTTTTAACAACAAATCTATAAGGTCCCATTCCGTGAGACCTCACAATTATATTTATAAATTTAAAATGCAATTTTTAAAATTTAAACATACATTTTCACAGCAGCGAAACCTTAATTCATTACATAACTTTTGTCTTGAAACAAAACATAACAATACTGACTGATAACTATTATAGTTTGAATGTCAGTATTTAATACGTCGAATGGATCTTACAATTATGTCATCCTTGCCCTATATTCTAGATATCAAGCAAAAGAATCAATAAAAGATGGCCATCACAATTATCAATATCTTAATGTTTTTAAAACCAAGTTAATGTTCAAAGTAAGTTCCATAATCAATAGGAATCAAATTAAGATGATATCATGGCCTAACAAAAAGATAAAAACTTGTTATTTAATATATGTACATATTGGCGTTATTATTAGTATATTAAAGAGACCTGGTGACCTTTCGCATAGTTGAATAAAAGATGGTCCTAAAGTTATTTGTTATGTTATAATCTAATTATAAAAAATCAATTAATGTAATTGATCAATTTAAAACCATGAGTGTATTCACAAATACTTATTTCTTTTACATGTATATAACAATATAAGTATTATAGTTTAGTGATTAAGTTATTTATTTTACCTAGAATATATGTTGAAATCTGCTGATGATAGATCATAAATGATATGTGTAAAGTAGTTGCAAATAAAATTGGTTGGATATAACATTAGGGTTCAATTGCAACTCGTGTTTATCAATAACTAATACATCTTTTATTAAATTAAAAAATTAACTAATGACATAGTAGATCCAACTGTTACTACCATAGCGAAATAGCGTCTTTACTACGTGATAAAATGAGTGATTTGCGCTCGTCCGATTAGCAATGAAGGGCCCCTTCTCGCTTAGTGGAAAAAAGTACTAAAATTGGTAATACAAATCTAATGGTTAGCTTTTGAATGCGTGTGTTAATTTCTGGCTAAATTAGTGTATACGTAGCCTAAGTCATTAATTGATAGATGTTTGTGGTTAAGAAATCGAAGTATAGTTCAATGTTCCATGTGCAAATGTTAATGTATAGTATTTACGTATTTCTCGGGTCTAATTAATACGTGTTTGAGCAAATTTTGATTGTTAAGTTTACCGAAATCAAACTAACTAATAAGTGTTATTTTAGGTTTTCCTATAAGTACAGTAAGTATTTAATTAATCATATTAACAAATAACAAAACAAACATCAAATTTTCTAAATGTGTGACATTATTGAATTGCAACAATATGTTAGTTTTACATATGGCCTAGAAGTCATTTTCTCTGACATCATATGAAATAATAGGAAGTTCGATTAGACATCTTATTTTCTAAATTTGTATTTAGCGTGGCAATAAAGATTCGGTCCGGCGACCTATGTTATATCATATTTTACGTTAAAAATGAACAAATCTATCTATTATGTGTCTCATGAAGGAAATTCATATTATAGATGGTGTGTGACATATATGTAACACCTGTGATACGCATATTCAAAAAGTATTTTACCATCTCTTCGTGTTTTAGTAATTAAATGTCTCTCAGTGTAATTACTTTTTTTTCAGGAATAGGTTATTTTAAAAAACTAAAAAATGTACATAATGAATACATGCATCAGCAATTACATAAACAATATCTCGATTAAAATCATGTCAAAAGCTTACAAGGAGTTTAAATTCTCACAACTTCTCTAACTTTTGTACCTATCGTGTCACTAGAAAATATACAAAGTCATCATACATATGGTGCCAATCGGATGTTGGATATATGCCTATATGCAAATAAATGTTGTTATATCTGATTTATTGTAGATTTTCATAATAATCACTTGGGCTGATAGTCCAGTAGTAAGAGTCAATAATTTTTTTTAAAAAAAAAATCAGGGTTCATATCCTGCAGTCGTAAGTTAGATTATGAATTAATATAATTTAAACAAAGAACAAATAAGTATATGAGTTGTTTTTATAAAAAAATTAATCCTTGCATGGTAGTTGCTATAGGAAGAGTCGATTAGAGTATTAGAAATATGAAACAATTCAGGAACAACAAATGTCTATAATCAAAAGAGGGTATAAATTAGTGTAATTTGAAATTGCACATAAATTTCTATTTCTGAGTATGATGAATGGAAAACGATAGTACATATTGAAAAGATTAATAAATAATATTAATGAAAAAACATTTTTTTCATGTTCAAATAAGAAGAAAATTTGTACACGATTACTGTTTAACTTTTTATATGCAACTATAGTTAGTATTATATATTTTTCGCATGCGTTAAGTGTTGTAATAATAACAATAGAAAAGAAAACTTTTGAGTCTCTTTTATGTAAAACATCAGCATCTCTTTTATTGATAAAATTCTTACAACATGTATATTAGTAAGTTTTAAGTTTATTTATAATTGGTTGTTTTGAATATTAGGATAGTTATTGAGATTAAGTGGGTATTTGAGAATGCTTTTTTTATCAGCTTTTAAATTTTTAACTTTTGAAAAGTTAAAAAGTCATTTTATAGTGTGTGACAATGTGATTTTGTGAGGGAATAAATTTATAAGTCACTCAATACTAATTTATTAACTTATTAAAAAAATCAATAAATTACCTTTGAAAAGCAAAACCAAATACACCCTAATCTAATGACACCATTATTCATCCGTCCGTTAACGTTAATCTTAATTTTACTAAACCAATTTCAGCAAAATTTATGTATATCATATCCCAAATTCTTTAAAAAAAATTACGATTCATCATCTTCAACATCTAAATCAGAATTTTTGCATTCGAGCTTTGACGATAATAGCTCGTTGGATGTTACAAACACGTACCGTTGCAAAGATTATAGCTCAAATTATACTCGTTGTTTTGTAGAACCTTCACAAAGGAGAACAAATATAGATAGCGATCATGCTGGGCAAAAAAATGTCTTGTGGAAGATCAATTCAATGAAGGTTGTCTTTACAGTATCGTCATGTTCGGAGAAAGGTATAAAATGCGTAGATACTTATTTTTACGGATTGTGGTCGATGCTAAAAGGGTATGTTGTGATGCTAACTGTAAACCGTCTTTCACCATGTTGTAGAAGTGTACATCAACAATATATCAATTGGCTTTGCGCGTATAATGAGTATCTAAAGATTTCTAAAAAGACTAATTTCACGTGAATCTGTAGACCGACCTTTTTAAGCCCGTATTTGAAATGTACGAATGTTCATATTTGCGTAAACCGACATACAAAATTTATGCACTAACACATGAATCAAGGTATGTATTTTTAGGAATGCTTAATAGTATCAGCAATATATCAATTGGCATAGATTTTTTGGTGTCACAGGTTCCAGAAGCAACATATATCAATGTTTTTAATTAATCACCACTAAACAACATTATTCTTAATGGTATCATGCCAAATTGATCATTTGAAGTAAATGGGTTACAATACAAACATCGATATTATTTTGTTGACGGATATATGTATCTCTGAACAAGGTTTGTTTTGTGAAAAGCTTTTTGTTTCCGAACAAAGATAAACAAAAAAGTTTAAAGAAATCACAAGAAGTGGCTCAAAAGGATACGAAACATACTTTTGGTTTGCTAAAAAGTTGTTGGCTACACTTCGAGACCAAACATGACCAACGCATTGGGCAAAAATTAGAAGATTCATGTATGTTTATATATAATATATGACATAATATAAGCCTATACAACACTTGCAATTTATGTTCATTTCATGTAGACGAGTGCCAAACCCAACCCCCCACCCCCACCCCCACCCCAAAAGCGGTTTCAAGACAGTTTACAAGAAAATGCCAAGACCATAAAATTACGTTTGTTGAGTATGTTTTAAAGAGTCAATATATTAGTACTTGATAAATATTTTTCTTTTTTTATAAATATTTTTCTTTTTTTTATCGAAATTTACTATTGTCTTATCATGTACTTTTGTTTTTATTTTGTAAATTTTCTTATTAATGAAGTACATTTCTTTTTAAATTATATATATTTTTTATTATTTGATAAATTTAATTAAAATATTTATTTAAAAAAATAGAGAAGTTCATGAAGTTAAGGATAATTTCAATACTAAAATATGTGCAATGGTAACGTCTCATGCTATACCCACCATAAATGGGTAACGTGTTTTCACGCCCCATGCCCTTTTTTTTTCACGGCTAATCTATCTCCCATGCCCTTTTTTTTTGAACGGCTAATCTATCTCCCATGTCCTTTTTTTGAACGACTAATCTATCTTACTCCTACTCTTAAATTACACCAATTACACCATGCTTAGGATTGAACCCAAGACCTCTCCTCTAAGAGGCAAAACCTCTACCAAGTGGGCTAGCTCCACATTGGCTCACACCCCATGCCCTCCGAGCTTAATTCGTATTCATCGTTGTGCGTCGAGAATTCATCATGATTTGGTTGTTTCTGCGACATACGCTACTATCAAGATGACATTGTAACCTTAAATTATCGAGCGCACATGTGACCCCCAGTATTTGTTGGGAATCATTAAATATTTTATTACAATATTTAACAATATTCAATGCAGTAAATGACTTAGGAATTATTCTTTCATTGTTTAGTTTTATTATAGCATATGAATAACATCTATGATGATATTATATAGTTTTCTACTTGTACATGTACTAAAAATAATTTCAAAATACCAAACTCTCACGAACAAATAGACATGTTATGTGCGTTAAAATTATTAATATAATGTGTTTATATATGCTTTAGTTTTGTAACGTTTAGCTAGGTATGTGTACCTATTATACCTACATGTACTAAACGAACAATAACCTATTTTGTTTATACATATTTTGAATTTTAAGAGTGACATGTGAGAAACAATAATCATTATATTATATAAGTTTTCTTTTGTTTTTAACCTTTTTATCATTAACCAAAAATAAAAGGTGTATTTTTGTTCTACATGTTCAAATATTCTCAAAATATATAATATTTGACCTCTTTTACACAAGCATAAACAAACAAACAGATAAACATAATCAAGAAATATCTTAGCTATACAATAGCATGAATGGAGGTAAACGTTTCCGCTATTTTGTGGATCGAAGACATCATATTTTTTATAAAAGATAAATATAGAAAACATAGTGGAAAAAAAAACAAAGATCAAAACAGAAAATAATTAGTATCAAAAGATAAAAGAATAATAAGTCAAAAACCTCTAAACTAAATTAAGTAACAATAAAAACACACCTAAAACTAAAAGTTAAGTAGCTAATAACAACACCTTCAACGAAATTTAACTTGAGTTAAATAATGCATGAATGATTGAATAGTAAGGGGATAGCGACCATATCAATTCACGCTCATAGAACACCACACTAGGCCTACATGACGGAACTCACTATTCATTCAACATAATACACCTTGAGTGAGTGCTAAAGCTAACAACCTATCACTATTCACTACTTACTACGTGCACAATACATAACACATGCCATGTAGTAAATACTTTCATATTCGGATTAATATTCATACCCGTCATTGTCTTACATTTAGGGGCTGTTTGACAACATCTGATTGAATAAGTGCTGAATGAATAAGAGGGTCTGAACAAATAAGAGGTCTGAACCAGTAAGAAGTCTGAACGAATAATTGTGTTTGGTTGTAAAAAGGAAAGCTTTTAAAATAAAAACCCAATCACCACCATCTCAAACCACAAACACCACAACCACCACCCT
>BJCN01142685.1:0-12083 GCA_018326445.1 Flaveria brownii
GTTTAGCATGTTTTAACATATTATCTATCCCCATCATTTTTCTTGCATGTTTTAAGCTTAATAACACTAATCTAAGTATAACCAACACATAACCATCATAAGAACATTATCATATACACATAGATACATACGAATGTTCAAAATGAACTTTGTAAAAACGGTTTTACATACATTTTCAGCCCCAGAGAATTAAAACAAGTAAAATACGGGGTCTAGAACTCACCTTAGTTGTTTTCGGGTTTGAACCCCTCTCTTGAGCTTTCTCAGACGTTTCTAGCACATAAACTCACACACATATACAACCCGAACACACAAACACATTTATAAGCACATAACCGAGACTAAAAACATCTAAAACATCATAAAACTGAGAATTCTTACCCAAAACTTCGAATTCCCTTTCCTCTTCTACAACCTCCGAGAATTCTCTGCTCTTCTTCTTTCTCTCTCTAAAAATCCGAATGATAGGTGAAGATTAACATGGCATGGGCGACCATGTTACTTTATTTACCAACTTTCAAACCTTTTGCCATTTTGGACACTTTTAGTCCTTCAACTTGGGTTTCATAGCTTTTCTTTCTTTTCCTTTACTTTTATTCTTTTCTTTATACCTAAAAAAAATAACCGGGTGTTACAACTAAGTTAATATTAGAATAAATGGTGGCTTAATGCTTGGAATCTGGAAAAACAAGGAGCAGTTAGGCCTAAACATGATGAATTCAGTATGAGGTAGACATTCAAGAGAATACTGGATTCATAGTATTCAAACCGAATTGCTCGTTCAAGAAAATACTTGATTCTTATGACTCAATCAGTTAGTCTTAAGTACTTGTTTAAGAGAATACTTGATTCTTAGTACTTGATCTTAAGTACTCATTCAAGAGAATACTTAAATTTCAACACTAGTATTAGCAGTTCTTCATTTGCCGAATAGTTCAAAATACTAAAGGCAGCTCTCAAGCGGATCCACAAAGCATGCGAAGTGCAAAGTGCACTGTCAAAGTGCCACTACACCCATCGACCCGCACCCGCACTCGATCCTGTGCTCGTGCTCAAACGCGGGTGTTGGGTGCTTTGCTCCCATCTGGAAGCCACGGGGTGTCCCTAGTAATATTGGAACATAAAGCCCTTTTTAGTTTTTATATCCTCCAATGTAAAACAACTCATGTTCTACTTTCACTTAATTTTCACAGTTTTATGTTCCAACTACACAACTTTGAGCATTGATATATCCTCTTAGCCTCGTTTTCAACACAGTTTGATTTGTTGTGATCCTATCATATCTTAGAATAAAAACCTAATAAATAATAATTATATTAGTAACAATACAAACAATTATTAGTTTCCAAAGTTGGTGAAAAACTATCTTTAGTGCACACTTGCACACTTTTATGGACAATGCATAATTTAGTGCACTTTCCACACTTACGTGCACTTTGCACATTAAGTGCACAGTGCGAACTTTAGTGCACACTTTACACTTTACTACACAATGCATACTTTTGTGCACTTTAGTAACAAAAATTCCACTAAATTTGCTGCAAATTTCCACATGAATAGAGATCGATCCTTACACTCAAGTTTAGATATATAATTTCAATAGTTGAGTATTGAGGAGACATATTATAAAACTTCACACAATACTAGTCTGGCTAACCCCTTATTGCTTTGTGCGTTATGGTCTTGGAACATTAGTGACTCCCCTTAAGGACTTATAAACTAATTCCTGCTAAAGCTTTATGTAAGAAAATCCATAATGTTATCATTTGACTTGACATAGTCAATTATGATCACCTAAATTGAGAGTAGTTGTCGTACCATATTATTTCTACATCCTATATGCCTTGATTTGTCATTCCACACTGTACTTTTAGCTCTACCAATAGTCAATTGGCAATCACAATGTATGAAAATAGTCATCACTGGTGTTGGCCATCTAGGAATATATTCCAAGAATTGATGTAACTATTTTGCCTCTTCTCATCCTTTATCTAACCTCATAAACTTAGATTCCATCAAGGATTTAGCTATTACAACTTGCTTAGATGAATTTCAAGTTATAGATGCTCCTTCAAGGGTAAACACATAATAATTCATGGATTCAAAATCTTTTATATCAAATATCAAGTTAGCATCGGTATATCCTTTCACAATAGTTGGATGTTGGCCATAATGCAATCCATTGTTTCATGTGTATCTGAAGTACCTTTGTAATCTCGTGATGCTATTCTATTGTTTAGAGCTAGGATTGCTAATGTACCAACTCAGCCTATTCACAACATATGCTAAGTCAGGTCGAGTACACGACATGAGATAAATAAGACTGCCAATGATCCTTGACTACTCTAACTAAGCAACACCCTCGCATTTATCCTTCGATAAATAGCGGGTAGATCAATAAGAGTTTGAGCAACACTTATGTCATCACTATTAAATTTCTCAAGGATTTTCTCCATATAGTTGAGATTGACTCAACACAAGACTATTTTAGGTTCTAATGATCTTTACTCTAAGGATCACAATGGCTAGAACCATGTCTTTCTTGTCAAATCTCTCTTTCAACATATCTTTATTGATCTGATCATGTCATCATCACTCCTAATGATAAGCATATCATCTACATTAAGGCATAGAATGATAACCTCTTAATGTGTCCGACACATACACATATTTGATGCAATCATTGATTTTGAAACCACTATTAATCATAAATGGGTCAAACTACGGGTGCCATTCTTTTGGAGCTTTCTTCAAGCCATATGAAAACTTAACAAGTTTGCACACCGTGCTCTCCAGACAAGGGGTGGAAAAAATAGTCTAGTTGTTTTATGTAACTCCTTTTATCTAGATCTCCATTTAGAAAAGTAGTTTTTACATCCATATGATTGAATTTTTAAATTCCAAAAAGTTATAAATGCAAGCATCAATCATTTAGAGGTTATCCCCAACACAGGTGAGTAAGTATCAAAGTAGTCTAAACCATCCTTTTGATTTATACCCATTAATCACTAACCTTTCCTTGTACTAGTCAATGGAGCCATCAGATTTTATCTTCCCTTTAAATATCTAATGACTCTCAATATTCAGTTTGAAGTATACGTTCAAGAGAACACTAAATTTGTACGTGCTCTTAAGTACTCGTTCATGAGAATACTTGATTCTTAGAAATCGGTCAAGAGAATACTCAATTCTTTGTACTCTTATCAAAAGTTTCTTAATTTTTTGAATAGTTCAAAAATACTAAAGGCAACTCTCATGCGGATCCATGATAATTTGGAGTACAAAGTGCGCCATTAGAGTGACATTAAAGACTATCGATCCGCACCCTCACCCTGTCACGTAGTCATGCTCGTGCCTGGGCGTGTGTTGGGTGTTTCACACCTATCTGGCATCCACTAGGTGTCCCTAGTTATATAGTAACATATTACTTCTATAAGTTCACCTTTTTGTTCCCTTTTTGGTTTTATCTATCCTCCATTATAGTACAACTCATGTTCCACCTACACTCAATATTCACAGTTTTATTTTTCAACTAAACAACTTTAGGTATCCATATCTGATTCATCTTATCTTTGTTTTGGACATGGTTTAATTGATTATGATCCTCTCACATCCTAGAATACAAAATGCAGGACCGGTAAAGGGGTCAATGCAACTGTTTCACAATGTAAGGAGAGTGTTAGAACACTTAACAGATCAAATAGGTAACCAACTTATATTGAAACAAAGAACACAAGTAAAGAACCGAACAAGAACAAGATAGTATGGTTTTCAAGATTGATATATATTGCTCTCAAGTTCTTACAAGTGTTACAAAGCTTAAAGTGAAATAACAAGTACTTGAGCCACTTTATACTACATCCTACAGCTGGCCATACTTTGAAGGCTAGATGGAAATACTAATCTAGACAACAAGATTAATGTAAAGTCAAAAGGCAGATTTCCTTTTGACAAATGACTATTACATGCCATAGTTCACATCCTTATCAAATACAGAAATGATAAAAGTACAAAAATAGAAAGTTACAAACACAAGACCTTAATCTATAGTTTGACAAAAATATGGACTTTTCACCTACTCATATAAGTTGGTGAGTCTTTAGAGGAGGCAGCAAAAAGTAGTTTAGCTTTTATCAAAAAGTGATTCAGAAAAAGCATGTCTTCGCTGGTTTTAGAAGAAATTAGTCTTTGTCTTTAGAAGACTTTGTATTTGAAACTTTGGAAGACTTAGTCTTTGGCTTTGGAAGATTTGTTCTTTTGGCTTCAGAAGATTTGAGACTTAGCATAATTCATTGAGTTGTATCAAATCTTCTAAAGTAACTTCCTTGTACTACACATATGCGTGTTGAGAGCTCTTTGGTGCATCAGCCTCCGAGTGTAATCCTTACAAACTCCCCCTAGGCTGATGCTACCAAAATTGAACGAGCACTTTTAATCTTGATCTTCATCTGTTGACAGTTCTCAGCAGAATCAAGACCATTCCCTTCATTAGTAGTTAGTCATGATTCCTCATACTTTCAAAGTACCTTCTTATGTTATAAAGATCATGCAGAGGAATGTCAAGTATGTTTTGAAAGAATTACACATCTTGACCCCCTTGATATGTAGTGATATACCATCTGTGTAGGTTAGTAGCAAATGCCCAAGACAAGGTAGGTCTCTCAACAAAAAAAAAAGGCTCTACAATGAGTGGAATTTGTTAACCAGCATCTTCTTAATACCCTCAGAATGTTCTGACCCATCCTGAGGTGTAGAGGTGGATGCGTTTGACTTACTTTTCTTCTTCTTCTTGTCCCTTTTGATGACCATCCTCTTCCTCTTTCTATACTTTAACTGAGAGGCTGTCCTTTGGTACTAGATGGTTCTTGTTTGTCCTTCTTAGTTGGGTCCTTTCCTTCACAGGTTCAAAATGAGAGGGATCAGGACCCTACTGTGGGTCAGAAGATGAAGTTGACTGACATGCAACACTAGGTCCAAGTTGTATTGTCTCTTAGGGTGCAGCCTTGACCTTAGCTTTAGGTGCAGCCTGACTTGGTAGAGAATGTAAATCTACCAGCTCACCCTCTTGATCTTCTGTTTTATCACTCTCATGTGCTCATCTATTATGGATAGAGACATTGGGCCAAGTCTTCTTTTGGAGAACCCATACAACTTCAAGAAGCTCACTATCTTCTGTCTATCAGTAGAATTCTTCTATGTGGCTCTAGAATTTACAGCCTGTTCCCTCATCTTTCTTTTAGTAGCCTTTTGATCTTTAAACACTTCTTGCTCAAGCTGCTTGAGGTATTCAAATTAAATGTATTCATAGGACAAGGGAAGTAGATCTACTACCTGATGGAGGCCTATGGCATTCAGGTAGGTTATCATTTTTGTCTGTCTTGTTCCTTACCTACCTGAGTTTGTTGCTCAGTAGCCACAGCCTCTGCCTCAGGGCTTGCTTGAACTGGGGAGAAGGGGTAGGAGCTTTATGCAATCTTTTTCTTCATCTTTCTTCTTTGATTTTGAGTAGCAACTCTGCATCCTCAGCTTCCTTCCTTTCCTTTGACACTTCCATGTCAGTCAGTTCATTCAGTTCTTCTAAGAGAAGAGATGAGTTCATCAACATTGTAGTTCCCAGACCCCAGATAGTTCAATCTGGCTGCCCTCAACTCATGTTCTTGAGTGCTTGGCCTTGGGGAAGTCATAATTGTAACTTCCATAAAGACATGAGTCTCAATTTTCTCCTCTCTCTCTCTCCTCCTCAATCTCTTAGAGCATATCTCCCCTTCCCTTTATCAGTCACTTACCTTTATCAGTCACTTACCTGTGTGACTTAGGGTGCATAGAGCTTTGGCCTTTATTACTTGGTGTGGCACTTGAGCTCTAGCCAGAGAGAGGCTATGAGGCACCTTCACCAGCTGATGCCACACTAAGGGTACTAGGTGTTAAAGCAATTCCTATGTCAAGGTTTATAGGCTAAACTACTAGGCCTTTAGCAAAGGTTTTCCCTTTGAAGCTAATCTTAGGGTCCAACTTAGCATCTAGTTGACCAACATTCTTGCCTGCTAGCCTCTATCTATATAACTTGGTTCTCATTTTATACACTTCAAGCAACCTATCTTGAATCCTTTCAGCTAACCTTCCAGCTTGCTTGTATTGGCTTGGGTTGGCAAGTGGGAGGTCAACCAAATAAGTGCTCTCATAGTATCTCAGTTTTTAAAAGTTAAAGACTTCTTGCTGTCCTTAAGACCTAGAGAGTACCAGACCTCTTCTATCAGCATTATACCTCTAACCCACTATTGGATTTTAGTAGGGTAGGTTGGGGTAGACATAGCCCTTGGTATACCCTCCTTAAATTGGATTTGAATCAAGGCATCTACATTAATATGGACCTTAAGAATTTGTTGAGTATGGCAACTACAGATGAGGTTGGTGAATCTCTATGTCCATACTCTAGGCAGAACACCCATGTTTTGTGAATGTAGGTAGGACTTTCTCCCCCTTTTTGGTATCATCACCCTCTTTCATGGGGAAGCTAAGGGTTAGGTCCACCATATCCACAGGTTCTTGTGAACCTGGTTGAGTTTGCCTGACAGGTCTCTCGACTAACTTTCCCTTGAGATCCGTGATCTCAAGTTGCTGGTCACTGACCTATTTTTGTAAGGTAGCCACCTGAGACTCAAGGTGACTTACTATAGGACCATTAAAGGGGGTCAATACAATCAGTTTCATAATGAAGAGAGGCTTCAAAAAGTTAAAAGATAAAATTGGGAACCCAGTTTATATTTATGATACTATGAACACAAGTAAATATGAGACAGAACAAGAATAAGAACAAGATAATATCTGGTGTTGAAAAACATTGTATATTGCTCTCAAGTTCTATTGCAAGTGTTACAAACCATAAAAATAAATGCAAGTACTTTAGACACTTTATACTACAGCCGGCTATACTTTGAAAGCCAGTTGGAAACACTAATCTAGACAACAAGATCAATGTATAGTCAAAAGGCAGATTGCCTTTTGACTTGTGACTATGACATGCCATAGCTCACATCCTAATATATTACAAAAATGATACAAGGTAGAAGAGTATAAAGTTATAGACCGGTGACCTTAATCTACAGTTGACAAAAGTATGAACCTTTTGTCAAAAGGTGATCTGAGAATGTATGTCGTCTTTTGTCTTCGGAAGAAACCAGTCTTTGGCTTCGGAAGACTTGGTCATTTGTCTTTTGAAGATTTTACAAAACATTCTTTCTTTGAGTTGTGTAAAACTTCCGAAGTAACTTTACTCTATACTTCATACATGCATGTTGATAGCTCTTTGGTTGCTTTGGTTGCATCAGCCTTTAACTATAAATCTTAAACTTACCTTTGAAACTCAATAGGTGCATGTTTTTGACAATTTTTGCATCTTTAGTTGCAGACTCCCCTCATCTTCATCTGAAAAATCATGGGGGGATGAGAGAATAGGTCCTAAGTCTTCTTTCTCACCACCAACTTTGGTTTCTTTGTTGCTGGATTACCCCTACACCATGATAGCTTCCAAAGAAGTGTTAATGGGCTGACTTTCTATGGTTGAGGTCTTAATAATGTAATCACTTGTAAAAGTGAGAGTCTCTTCCATGTGGACTTCCTGAACAGGTTAGTGTTGGTCCATCAATGATTGAAAACAATGCTAATGATAAGAAAAACACCATCAAAATCCACTGAAATGATTATCTAAACAACAATCTAAAGAAAGAGTTTCAAAATATAACCGTTTTATCCAAACTTGAATCAAAACACAAAGAACAAGACTCAATGATAATGTAAATGATGATTCCACCCAAAAATACAAACTTAGAACAGTAATGCAAAACAAATATTCTCTAATTAGGGTTGTGCCAAAACTACTACAAAAAATTACAAGATTCAAATATATAACGGAGGTAAATTCGCTGACAGTTTCGCTGGCCAGCGAAACTGTCCTCACCTGGTACTTAGATTCAACCGGCAGGGAACTATTGATTCGTTGGGTAATCTGAGTCAGCTGGCTACGAGCGAAACTATAGTTTCACTTGTAGTTTCGCTGGGTCAGTGAGAGCTACTACAAAACACAAACTAACTACAAATTAAATATATAAAACAAACTAACATAGATCCTATTACAAACAAAGCAAAATAAACTAACTACTATGGTGAGTCCAACCTATACTTGATCTTCAATACTCACCAGAGGTTGGACCTCACCAGCTTCAGCTTGATTTTCCTCTTGTGCTCCAGCATGGTCTTCTACTTGATCTTCATCCTCCTTGGCGTTCTCTGTTGCTTCCTGTTCAGCTCCAGCCTTTTCTACAACATCACCTTCAACTCTTTTACCCTCATTTTCAACTTGTTCCTATTTGGCTCATGTTTCTTCTTGAACATCAACAACCTCCTTTTTAGTAGCTTTCATAGTTTGTTCCTTTTCAGCTCTAGCTTGACTCTCCTATTCGACTTGTGCACTTGTCTGTGTTAACTACTTTGTTAAATCCTGCACACCCATCCTAACTTCATCAGCTTGAGTTACTTTCCTTGTGCGCTCCCTGACCTTAGCTCTAATTGCCCGGGCTTTGTTGGCTACCCTCATGAAGAGACTAGTCTATTCCATTGTTTCAGCTCCAGCCCCCACCTTAATATGATTCTCACACAAGATCACCAAGTCCTCATCATAAAAAAGAACACTTCCATTGGATCTAAAAGTTTAATCTGGGATCCTCCTTTGACTCTGATCACTGCTTCCCCTGCATTGTTATCATAAAACCACTTTTCAAACGCTTGCAGCCTCGGGGGAAGAGGATTGGGCACTTTCACTCTATTCACTATTTTGGTTGGCTTCAATTTCAGCACAATCTTGCCTTTTTCAGTTGCCCAATCCATATCTTTCTTTGACCACCTTCTCTCGGTTCTCATTTATCCAAATGCATCAAAGTTATCTGATAAACCTTTCTTTATCTCTTTCTCCAAAAGCATGGCTCTTTCACTTGTCTCAGTGCCTAGAAGGGGAATCTCTGCTAACCTTCACAGATCCCACCCGGGTAAAGTTTTAAAAGCTTTCCTTTTATGCAGGTATGAGATGCCTCTTCCTCTTCCTTTGATCATGAATAGTTTTAGGTATGGGTTATACTTCCAACTAATGATCTTCTTGTCAGATTCCTTTCTGCTTCGCTATTTTATGTTTTGGAACAGGGGTGTGCACTCCTCTGGCTCTTTCTCCTTGACAAACAAGTCATGTTGATCTATCTTAACGATATCAACTTCTGTCATGCCTGTCTGAGCCACATATGTCACTGGTCTCTCATCAACTTCATAGTATTCTGGCTCTGACTTGTAATCAACTAGATGTTGATCAATTTCTTCCTCTTCATCAACTAGCCTCATCTCAGGCTCTTTCCCTTCGTCTCTAACCCTCTCTTCTACAACCACTTCCTCTCCGGTTAAATCTTTCTCTATATCAAATCTCGAATTTACAAATTCCGCCTCAGTAACTTCAATCCCTTCTTCAATCACCTCCTTCTCAACACCACTAGTTACAACACCTTCACCCACATCACCTACACTAACTCCACTTGTACCAACATCAAACCTTGTATCTGCAGCTCCATTCGGGCCCTCTCCTGCCATTGTTGATACTCCAACATTGAGGAATTCATACCTTGATGTATAAGTAAGATCATTCAGCTCAGCTTCGGTTCATTGATTTGGTTGGCTGGCCGCTGCATTCAGTTTATTCATTTCTTTAAACAATGTCTTTATGAGATCCTATTGATCCAACACCATCTTCTTCAGACCTTTAATGATCACATCGCTTTTCTTCTCCCTGATCTCTTGATTTACTAACTTAGTCTTCATCATACTCAGCTCATTTTCCACCGATGCACTCACATTTCTGATTACGTCTTGATCCAGCTCAGTTCTGGCATCTTTTCTACCGGGTTATTCTAAGAAGGTTTGTTGCTTGTGCTTTGTTCTTCTCTCAGCTACATTGGCTGGTTCACTCACTTCTGCCCTTCTTTTACTTATCCTTTTTTTTCTACACTCTTAGCTCCTCTGCCACTTCTTCAATCTCTTCTTTAAAGTCATACTCTTTCTCTTTCGCATATCTTTTTCTTTTCTTGATTGCTTCTTCTTGCTTTTCTCTATTTTCTTCTACATGCTTCTCCTCAGTCTCAATCAGTCTCTTGATGTATCTCCATCTTTCTTCAGAATACATGTTTTCCCACACATAGTAATCTTTCCACTAAAATCATGTCTCGTGGTTGCACAATCTGCAAAGATTCTGGAATTCATCTGAGCCAGCTTCTTGATTTCTCCATGTCTTGGTACGTTCAGAAGAAGATCATCAATCAGCATCTGTACAAATTTTGGATACAACATCCATTTAACTTTCTTCAGGGCCATGATATTCTCTGTCATGCATTAAAAGATCAGCTTTACTATGTTAGCCTTTTTGCCTTTGCAAAATATAACCATCGCCCTGGCCCAGTAAATGTTTAGCCCATCAGATCCACCTTTTCTGTAATCCAGGAACATAATGAAAACGTGAGCAATATATCTCCATTCCTTTGATAGAAATGATTTCTTGATCTCCTTCTTAGATCCAAATGAAGGCCCTTCATACCCCATGCTTCTGAAAGCATCCAACACTTAAGCATCAGACATCACAACTTCCGTTCCACGGTCTTCCTCTAATCTTAGCACTCTTGCTATAGTATCCTCAGTAATGATGATGTCATTTGCGGCTATTCTGGCAAGAATAAGATTTGGAATGGTTCCAATATCATATTCGGCAGATCACCAGAAATCTTGAAGATGAAGAATGTATATAGTCGGCATGTGAGTGATGGCATAGTGGATAGGAGATTGCTTCAGCCATCTGATACAGTTCTGAAGCCTATTGCCTTTGGACTGTCCTCATCTAACAGAGCTACGATGTTGTTCTTCTCGTCAAACTTCAAGTTAGGCATAATAACTGAAATGGAAATAGAAATGGGTTAGTTATATACAGAAACAATAGATTGAATTATACAAAATAGAAGAAAAGTTTCAAAAAAATCACAGTTTCGCTGGCAGCAAAACTGTAGTTTTGCTCAAGCCAAATTATAGATTCCCTAAGTCTTGGGTGTCCAAGTATCATAGCGATTCTGTAGTTTCACTAGGTTGAAATTACAGATTTGCTTAGCAGAAATTATAAGTTTGCTCAGATCATTTCATTAATTATGTGTTCAAGTGGATCTTATAGTTTCGCTCAAAGCGAAGTTATAGTTTCGCTCAAAGTTAAGTTATAGTTTCGCTAGAGAATCTACAGTTTCGCCTAAAATCGTTTACAAATTTATGTGTCTGGGCAAACTTATAGTTTCGCTGAAACTTCCCCAGTGAAACTATCAAGTGTGCTCGGATAGCACAACACTACAGTTTCGCTTCGGAACTCTAAACTTTTGTTCAGATTCACTGCAAAGCTAGTAGTTTCGTTGAATGAAGAACACGAACCCTAACTCAGCAAATCAACCTAATCCTACAATGCAACGGTTAAGGACTTAATTAATCCTTTGTATAACACTCGCAATACCTACCTAAGCACTTTCATACACTTTGTTAAGACGAAAATCAACATAATGATAGACACAGAGATTCGCCTTTTGAAACTAGGTTTTTGAAATTACGAGCGATTGTATAGATCTGTTCTTACATTGTGCAATATAACTCGCCTAGTTTCGCCGTAGGCGAATCTCTTAGCGGAGCTTAGTTTCGCTGACACACTTAGCCAAATTTTGAGATTTTTTTTTGTATTTTTGAAAAATTCTTAAAATTTTATGATTTAAATTTAAAACTTAATAAATCAAATTTAAAGACTTATATTGATAAACATTTTCATGAAAGTAATTTCTTCATCCCACAATATCTACACCAAAAAACGAACTATGATAAAATAAAATAAAAACTAAAATTTAAAATAAAGTAAGTGATAAACTTAAAATAAAGAGTAAAAGGATATAATTGCATCTTTTTCTTGAAGTATTCCAGATAGTCAAGACTTGGCGAGATTGCTGATATGTTTGTCCACTTAAACCCATGCCTTA
>BJCN01142698.1:0-10933 GCA_018326445.1 Flaveria brownii
TCCCTTTTATTAGTCTGAGAAATCTACAGTAATTGTTATGGTTTTCTAAAATTAATGGTATGTTGGAAAGGAACTTGATCAACTCTCTTCTAACATTAAGTTATGTTTTCAGAAATCGTATGTCGAAAAGGACACAAAAGATTTACCTACATTATTAGGGCCTTGACCTAAGCAGTAAATCTCAACCTGACGTGGTCCTGGTTACTACGGAGCGGATAGACAAGAAATTGCGCCAGCTCATCTTTATAAATGTTAACACAATTACTTTATTCAATATCTTTAATCGCACCACCAATTCATCATAGTTGCATAAGTGTAATCTAAATTAGGATAACAGCCTCACTTCACTGAAAGAATCACCAAAAGTCTCAATCTATCTTTATATATCTTTATTTATTGTTATTTTATTTAACTTATCATTTTCTAAATCAAAACTGATAGTCAATTATGAGGGTTGTTGAGTAGGCTTAGTGTGTCCACGGATTGATACTCGGTTCTTATCAACACTATATTACCTCACGATAGGTGCACTTGCCTTTTGTGTGTGTAGTTAGTATTAGTAATAACCATTTAAAACTGAATCTGTGTGAAAATCCTTTATCAAAATATATATACCATCTGCACGCATCACATACCATTTCCTAGGAACCTAATGAAGCCCATAAAGAGCTTTATTAAGTTTGCATACATAATTTGGATATTTTGGATCTTTAAACATAGAAGGTTGAAAGACATAAACTTCTTCATCTGTCTCACCGTAGAGGAATACACTCTTGACATCCGTTGGAAACACCTTTAAGTCTTTAAAGGCAGCAAATGCTAGAAACATTCTGATTGCTTCAAGCCTTGCCACAGGAGCAAAGAATTCATCATAATCAATCTCTCCTTATTATGTGTACCCTTCTACCACAAGTCTTGCTTAATTATTGATAATAATGTCTCTATCATCCTTCTTTTTTCTGAAAAACTATTTGATTTCTATTATAGTCTTTCCCTTAGGAAGTGCACATAGTTTCCAAACCTTCTTTTTTTCAAACTAGAGAAGCTCCTCTTACGTAGCTTCCACCCAACTATTATCTCTTAAATCCTTATATACTTTTGGTTCTAGTTGAGAGAGAAAGCATGAGAACAAACAGATGTTTGACCTATGAGTGTTGCTTCTTGTCTTGACACCAACATTTACATTACCAATGACATTTTTAACTAGATGCTCTTTATGAATTCTAAGTCTTGGGATCACTTGGAGTTATTGAGATAGGTCCAAAATTGAAGAAATTTATTTGAGGAAGTTTAACAGATGGATCAGTGAGAATGACTAGATCAGCTACAGAATTGACTACTTCTTTAGCATTTGACACACTTGTCTCTTTATCAATAGATTGCCTAGTACTAAAAACTCATAGGACTCTTCATCTGATGATTCATCATGAGCATGTTATGATTGATTCATAATATTTATGGTATAGCATCTACTTCTGTTGGTTATGGTTGGATAGGATTAACAGTTGATTTGATGAGACTAATACTAGATGATAGATCAACTCTGTATTTTTTAGCACTTGTGGTTTAGGGGTCTACTGATCTTTCAAATAAGTCTCTAGAAACATTTATAAGTGAATGGTTAAAGGCATTTGTGAATCCATTTATATCAAACATCCAACTTAGGGTACTTACAACACTATTTGAGGAATTCTCATTAAATATGGCTTAGATTCCTCAATGGTTTGGTCAACTTTGTTGTATATGCGGTAAGCCTTAGCTTAATATGAGTATCCTACAAAGAGCCCATCTAATGACTTCTCAACAAATTTGGATAAGTGATCTTTGGTATTTAGTAGAGTGCATGGACATGCAAAAGGTGTCAAGAACCCTATGAATGGTCTTCTCTTATGCCACAACTTATAAGATGTTTTCCTATGTTTATTGACTATTAACACCCTGTTCTAAACATAGCACACAGTGTTGATTGCTTCAGCCTCAATAAGTGTCATATTTCTCCTTTCAGCAACTTCGTTTTGCTGAGGAGTTCTAAGAGTAATATATTGTCTAGAATACCTTTGAATTCATAAAAAGAATCAAGAGTGTGTTTTTTTTATTTTGTTCCCTAATCACACCTGATGATTTAATCTTTTGATTAATTTGGTTCTAAATTTTAGTAACAAATGATTTTATAATTTTAGCATCATCATCTTTGGTTTCTAGAAAGAAAACATAAGCGAATCTTGTAAAATCATTTACTATTACCAAGCAATATGATTTTCTTCCCAAACTCTTTACACCAATTGGGCCAAACAAATCCATGTCTAACAAGTGTAAAGGACTTAGAATTCAACTCCGAATACTTATGAGAAGTTCTATGTTGCTTTCCTTTTTGACAAACAACACAGTGATCAGCTCATGTAAAGTCCTTGTTTAGAGATCTAATGACTAACCCATTTCAAACTAATTTATTCATGTTTTTTAGATTTACAAGTGATAGCTTTTTGTGCCAAATGGAGTATTCATTGTTTGAAGCTTTAGAAATGAAACACGATACAGTTCCTAAAGAAGATGCATTATGCATGTTGAGCAGACTGTCTCTTCTAAGGGCTCTTAAAAGTATTTTATCATTTGGTATTACAAAACCAGTAGATAAAATAATACATTCATACTCTGTAAAAAGAGTGTTATGCTTTTTATCACATAACTAAAACACGCTCTACAAATTATAGTTCAACTTTTTCACATCATTCACCTTATCAAAGCTTACCTTTCTATTGTTGACTGTCCCTCTACCAGTAATGTATTATCCTTTTGTATCACTTCGAAAGGCAACAGATCTACTATTATGTGGTTCAAGATTTAGCAGGCATGATCTATCATCTGTCATGTGCTGGAGAGCATCCACTATCCACAATACATAAGTTATCTTTGGTCTGCGGATGTCCTTGCCCATGAATAAATTGGTTAGTCATTGGGGACATAAGCCTGTTTAGTCTTGGGTCTTCCAGATTTCAGTAATTTTTCATCAATTTTAAATGCTGAAAGCTTTATTTTAGGTTTCCTTTGATGACCTTTTGAAGCTTTTGGAGATGGTGAGGGTTTTTTTAACAGTCTTCTTCTTGAGGTTTGCAGTTGCTGATTTGTTCGACGGATCCTTCAGAGGTGCTGAGATTTTCTTGAGATCGGCACTTGACTTGTTTGTCTTCCGAATAACTTAGTGAGTACGATTCTTTCTTTTCAGTGGTTAATTAGCAGCTGCAACCTTTTTAAGGATCTGAAGTGATTGATAGAGTGAGTTAATGGATTTTATTGATAATCTTTTGTAAAGTGATTGTCTTCCCCACATACTAGGCATATGATCGTTATCTACTACCTAGCTGTCTTGATCTCCAGCTTGAGTTCCTATAGTTCCCTCTTCATCTCCTCTCTCTTTCCTTTCTTTATCATCTAATGATCAATGAAATCTTCAAGTATCATATTCTTCCTTGAAATTCTCATCTGCTGATTTTCCTCAGTTCCACACACGTTCTTGTTCAGCTTGTAGTCAACATGGGTGGAAAGATCAATTTTCTTTCTTAGGAACTTCTTGTTATGAATCTTTACTACTTCAGAAATAGACTTTTGAACATATGGTTCTGGTCTCTTTTCTGAAGAGTTTGAGGTTCCCGCACATTAGTTTCTATTATGTGTCTTCTTGTTGTAGTTGTGGTTTGAGTGGGGTTTTGACTTGATAGAGGGGGCCAACTCAGCAATTGGTTTGTTAATGTTGAAAGATGAGTTTTCTTTGACAAACTTCACTTTCTGAATCATTTTCTTCTTTATTTTTCTTTGAGTTTCTTCCATCTTCTTCTTCATCTCTTCTTTCTTACCTTCATTTTTTTCATCTCTTCTCCTTTATTTATCACCACAACTTCTCCTTCAATTTCCTTCTTTTTTACTATTCAGTTTTTTTAGTAGTTAGCTTTGTACATATTGGATTAGCAGATACTTGCTCATTTACCTCCAAGTTACATTTCGGGGTATATGCTGGAATATATTCAAGTAGTGGTTCCACATCATTATATCCTAACCCTATCTTGGTTTGATACAACTTTTGGGATTTTTCAGTAAAGGTAACTAATTTTTCAAACTTCTCAGTTTGAACATTGTATTTATCAACATATGTCTTAGCTATTATTAATTGAAATTATATTGATTTCAATTTGTTCAAAAAGTCATCAATCTAGGTCTCCAAGTTTGTTTGTTCATGTTTTATTTTTGAAACAATCTTTTCTAGCTCTTTTATCTTTTCTGATTGAGCTTGGTCAATTTTCTTCAAGTCAAATTTAAGAATGTTGATTGATTTCATATCATTCATGAGATTCAAACTGTGACTTCTGTACATGTTTACTTTAGCAATACACTCAGGAGTATAGAAAGGTTTCGAAGTTACATGAGGTGAATAAGTTGAGCTTCCTACTTTAGTGCATTATAGATGGGAATGATCTTCTACTTGAAAGCTCCAGTCAATCACCTCTTCTCTAGAGGCTGCAACTGTTGTATGTCTTTGATTGCTAGAAGTAGAGGGTTTTGGAAGGTTATTGATGGTTTTTAGTCTGATGAGCTTGGGGAGATGGGTTTGATTTAGGTGCTTAGCATTCTTTGGCAAAGTGTCCCAACTGGTTGTAGTTGAAACACTTTACTTTGCTTTTGTGAAACCCAAATCCTAATCTTCTTTGCCTTAAAAACTTTTTTCCGGTTCTTTATTAGAACTGTTTAACCCTGAAAGAGATCATGGCTATTTGGTAGTTGATGTCTATTTCTTCAAGATTATCTGGATGAATGCATTCAAGATCTTCTTCTGAGAGTTGAAAGAAGTTGTCCTGCTCACTAACAAAGGCTAAGCTAGAAGAGTGGTTTGATGAAAAAGATGATGAGGGCTTCATGAGTCATCATTGGAACTTGATAGGCTTGAGGGTGATAGGGTTCTTGAATGGGAGCCATAAGTGCTGATGACTTTAAAGAGTTTGATGATCTGTCGTGTTATTCTTCATCAGCATCCTTCTCTATTTGATAGGCACTTAGAAGGCCATACAACTCCTCAAGAGTCATTGTCTTTAAATTCTCAGTTCTTCTAATAAACACAGTGTAAACTATCCATATCTTTATTAGTGATCTCAAGAACTTTCTAAGAATATCACTATTTCCCATCTTCACCCCAGCTTCATTCAAAGAGTCTAGCGGTTTAACATATCTGAGATATGTAGCAGTCATGGTTTCTCTCCTTGTGAAACCAAAGTTTTTGAACTTTTGCTTTAATACATCTCTTTTATTTTCATTCATGTCTTTAGTCCCTTTAAATCTTGCCTTCAATGCTTCCTATAACTTCTCAGCAGTTGTGAATTTCTTGAAGCCATGAATGATGTTGTTTGGTATGCTTATCCTGATTAGTCACAGAGCTTTTGAGTCTACATCCATATTCTTCAGATTTTCATCTAAGTACTTAGTAGGATCTTTGGGAATCATTGCTCCATCTTCACCAGCAGTTTGGACCATATGGACATATGACCTATTTAGGATTGAGAGCTAGAGTCTTAGATCCTGATTCCTTAGAAACTCTCCCATTCGAATTTCCCAAGTATCATAATCATGTGGTGTAAACATGAAAGGTTTGGTTTGAGTGCCATTCTCTAAGTCATGTTTACTTAAGATGGCTATAACAGTCATTGTGAAGGGAAAAAGAGGTATGAGGAAATAAGGTGTTTGAAAGTTTGATCTAAAGAAAAAACAAGTGATTTGTTGAAAGGTGACTCAAGCAAATCAAGAGCCAATGCTTTGATACCACTTACTGGATCGGGTTAAGGATTAACAAGACTTTTCTAGTGATCAGCAGATGATAAATACGGAATCTAAATGAATTGTCTTACTATGAAACACAAATACTCTGAGTAAAAGTAAGTACACAAGATGTTCTTTCAAAGTATTCACTTGATAAATCTTTTCTTAGTACAAAGAGTAATATTCAACAGATAACAAGTGTGCTAACAAGCTAACATTAAAACTATACAAGTGTGAGATATTTATATTAAGAAATCTAAACACTTTGAATAAATATTTATCTATTATATGTTTAGTATTAAAAGTTGTGCATCGCAGACAGGCAATCAACACATCAGAGAGATCAACTTTTTCAATACAATATTGTCTTCAAAAGGCAGAACATTGCATCCGTCGACTTGCTTCGGTACAGACAACCTTGTCTAGTGTATCAGTTGATCAACAACTCATCTAGTTGAGTGTAGATCAGCAATAGTGAATCAACATCCCATCAGTGTGCTGATCGACAATTGATCAGCACGTGGCTGATTTCTATAGTTGATAGTCAGTGTTGAATCTTTAAGTTTTTCATGAATCAACAGAAAGCATATGTTTTGTAATTAGAAGTAGGATTTTAAACAATGTTAATAGAGTAACTTGATAGTTATTTCGGTTTTGTAGTCCATATGAAAAGATTGAATAGGCAAAGTATTAGAAAACAAAAACTACACCAAGAAAGGATCGAAAATTATCACCTTGATTATACATAACATTTGTCGTCTTTAGATCTTATCTTCTAAACCTCCACCTCTGAATGCGAGTTATTAAACGAATTGTCTGTGTTGGTAACATGTACAAGTACAAAAGAGAAAACAAGAGAGGAAAAGATAAACTTTTTCTATTTAACATCTCATAGGTTAATATATCAATAAACTTTTTCTATTTAACATCTCATAGGTTAATATATCAATAAACTTTTTCTATTTAACATCTCATAGGTTAATATGTCTATACAATACTACCGGTGAACCTACGTGATGTCGATGGATGGACATGTTTCAAGTATTAATATATTTAGAGCGTGATAATCTTTAATAAGTAGTTTGCATTATGTATTTTGTTTTATTCGGCACTTTCAGATTGCTAGTAGCAGTAGTTTAACCATCATAACAATGTAAAAAACACTAAACCCGTCACGTTACGCATGGTAACACGCTAGTAAACTTGCTATTTGTACTATATTATTTACTATACTAGTGATCCATGCTTTTGAATTTTTAAACTTGCTATTTGTATCATATTATTTACATAAACCAGTGATCCATGCTTATGAAAATTCAAATCATTGCTAGCTTTTTTCTCATGCAATACAAGTGCCTTTTTCACATCAAAATATGTAATTTTAGGTACATTTAAATATGTGATTATATTATAATTTTGGTCTTCCTCTTGCATGCTTGAATCTGAAGTCTATAGACTACAAATTGGAATTGCTAGAGATGCAAAACCCTAAACATTCCACATACAAAATAATGAGATTAGAGGGAACATTTCATAACCTAGGTACAATTCGAGGGCAAAATAACACTAATACACCTTGTATGCATCATTTAAAATTACAATATTACAACCATAGTAATGAGCATACATATAATTAAGTAATAGTAAGAAATATCTAGTATGAATCATGTGAAAATTACAAAAAAAAAACTAATGTCATAAATCCGGCATCCTATGTAATTTTGGACAGTTTGAAAGAAACTATCTATGGATTTAAAATCATGTAAGCATCATTCATAATTAAAATACAAAACTTAATAAAAGAATGCTAAATTCTACACTCATTTGAATCATCAATGCTTGGGTAAGTCTGTTTAAAATCTGAACAATCAATAGAGATTACTTGAAGAGCTTATGAGCTTATTAGCTTAAGCTTACGGGTTAAAAGTAAAAAAAAATAGTGTAATATAAATTATATGTTTAAGTAATCCAAGTATGTACAAGAGCGTAATATTTTTCACATATTCCTTCTTATAAATTAAAAGTGAAGTTAAATTTTCATTTGATCTAAGACACAATTTGGATTCATTAATTAGAATTAGTTTGAATCCACTTACGGTCTGAATTTTGATCAAATTTAGTATCGCTTTTCATTTTTAATTGTTGGATGTGACATGCACGAAAACTATCTTTTGAAATGACGGAATTTGTATTAATGACAAAAGATATTAAATAAAGTGAAATATGTTGCATATGTTTGCCACCCAAGAACATCAAAATCAAGAATAATTAGTACATTGCTATAGTAATTTCTTTTTCATTTGAAGAGTTTCACTAAAGGTGACAGAAAAAAAGTTTCTAGTAAAGATGACATAAGTAATATTATGTATATTAAGCCTCATATATACAATTGAGGGCCCCAAGACTTCAAGGGCAACTATACAAGCAACTCTTAAAAGTGGCCAAATCAACTATCTCCAGAAAAATGCTATATTTTAGCTCAATTTTGGTGTAAAATTATATTTGTTAAAAAAAAAACTGGATCCTCTTATGATGTGATATGGAGAAAACAAATTCAATCTTTGAGTTTATCATTTCAATAACTACTCATATCAAGTGTAGGCTTCTCACATTAGATTCTAATATGAATAAAATTATTTTAGATGGTTGTTTGATAGTCTTTTAGTGATTTCATTAAAATGTTACATCTGAATCGCTCAGAGGTGAAATGTGTGTGATTAATTTAAAAAAACACATCAAAATGATTCATGAAATCTTATAATAGGTAAGCTTTAGAACATTCACAATCCGTTCTCTATAAATATGTGAGTGCGTTCTCTATATTATAGAGAATAATTATTAGTGGTTATGAGTGAATGATAGAGAACATGCTACTATTCATCTTTATATTTGGTAAAACACTGTCCATCTCTATTATTTTTTTAATATTTGTTGAAAGTGGTTGTGAGTGAAGAAGAGAGAAAATATAATGATAAAAGTATAAAAAATTTATTATTTTATTTAAAAAAAAAGAAAAAATAGTGATTTTTAATGTAATTATAAAGATGAAGTTGAAGAGTGCCTTACAAACATAACTACTAACTCAAAGGTTACATGTTAATTAGTCACAACTCTTAATAATACAATACAAGATTGTCAAACCACCTATTATATTTTTATATTAACACTTAATTCACTCTTATTAACTACCACTAATATAATCTAATCCACTGATTGAGTTACTAGCGAGAGAAATACAACCTATACAACCTACAGTAACCTTGTTTACATCACACAATATTTTTCCATACGCAACGGTTTAAGGAATATATTTTCTGAACCAGATAACATCGTCCACCTGAGAGAGCAATCTTCCCTATAAATACCCTTCAAACTGATCAAGTGATCATCCTCGCACACAAAGAAAAGAAAAGAAAAGAACCTTGAAAAATGGCGAACAAGTACGAGCAGTTCAGATGCCAACCAAGGCTCCCAAAATTCGCCATCCCCAAAAGCTACAATCTCCACCTCAAACCAGATCTCACCGCCTGCAAGTTCTCCGGCGCCGTCGACATCCGCCTCGAGATCGTCGCCGACACCAAACACATCGTCCTCAATGCCGCCGACCTCGCCGTTGATTCCAAATCCGTTCGTTTTCAATCGGAAAACGGTGCCAAGGTACTCATAGTTTGTTTGATTTGGTTTTTGTTAATTTCTCGCTCTGTTGCGGTTGTGATTGTGAGAATAGAGTGAGTTGATGATCGGGAGTGGGTGATTGTAGGGATTTGAGGCTGTGGATGTTGAGTTGTTGGTGGAAGATGAGGTGTTGGTGTTGGCGTTCGCTGAGAGTTTGCCGCTTGGTGGTGGTGTTCTGTCTATGAAGTTCGATGGCACGTTGAATGATCAAATGAAAGGATTTTACCGAAGGTAAATGTGTACTTGATCTTGCTGACTTCTTTATTTGGTAGAGTTATTGGAACCAGTTTGTTTTTGGTTATGCTGAGTATTATTTGAGATTTTTTATTTGGATCAATGTTTAATGCATAACCTAACTAAAATAGCATATATATTTTTGTGAATTCATGTTCTCTATGCATTTTAAAGGAAAAAAATCATAATTTATAGGAGAAGAAAAACATTGCTAACTTGTACAACTGTACAAGAACAACTATTTGTTGACTTAAGCTCAAAAAGGAAGTGATTTTTACATAGAAGACCATAAAGAAGTCAAACGTGGAAATCATTTTCAGTAAGTTTAAAGTTAGCAAGTATATGGCAAATTACCATCACTTATGACCTTTGTTTTCTGCTATGATTTTCGGACTGTGAATGTTCTTTCTGTTTATTATTTTGTTGCAAAGTGAGGCGGAGCTGTTTGTGTTTTAGTTTTTGCAACCACGTTGATAAGTAGGTAACTTATCCTGTACAATAATTAATTGTTATGGGGATTGAGTTTAACTTTACAGTACATACGAACATAATGGAGAGAAGAAGAACATGGCAGTAACTCAATTTGAACCAGCTGATGCCAGACGGTGCTTTCCTTGTTGGGATGAACCTCCTTGTAAGGTATGACTAACATCTTCCTCATATGTGGTTCCCTTTTTTATATAGTTTTTGTTGTAATTTGGCTACTTTCCGGTAAATATATGGCTAGTACTTTATTGCTTTGTTTTCTTGCTTAGGCTACGTTTAAGATTACACTAGAGGTTCCTTCAGAACTAGTAGCTCTTTCAAATATGCCTGTTGTTGAAGAGAAGGTGAATGGCAACTTGAAGACTGTTTGCTACCAGGAATCGCCAATCATGTCTACATATTTAGTTGCTGCTGTCGTTGGTTTGTTTGATTATGTTGAAGACTGTACTCCTGATGGTACGACAATTTACTCGTATATATTTAGTTGCCGCTGTGATTGTTTGTTTGATCACTTATGAATAGCTAGATCGATGTTGGGTATGGTTTGTGTTTCACAATCATGTGTGGGTCAAAATAAAACTGTTAGCTGGAAAGGAAACAGGTTGAATATCATCCCAAGTATAGTTTCACTAAAATCATAAATGGAAAAATATAGTTTTGTGATCATAGGTTGCACGCCAATTTTTTGGCTTGTTAACCAATCTAACCTGACTTGTGACCTACCTTCTTTGACATTTCT
>BJCN01142705.1:2290-22964 GCA_018326445.1 Flaveria brownii
TTAACTACCAATTTTTATTTTACAAGTTAGAAATAAAAAGCAACCAAATTGACCCATTGATAACTAAGGGGACACCTTTAATTATATGATCTTTTGTTTTTTGTTTAATAAAAAGGATTTAGGTGGTTTTACAGATCAAAAGTATACTTCTGGTTCCATTTTCTTTTTAACTACCAATTTTTATTTTACAAGTTAGAAATAAAAAGCAACCAAATTGACCCATTGATAACTAAGGGGACACCTTTAATTATATGATCTTTTGTTTTTTGTTTAATAAAAAGGATTTAGGTGGTTTTACAGATCAAAAGTATACTTCTGGTTCCATTTTCTTTTTAACTACCAATTTTTATTTTACAAGTTAGAAATAAAAAGCAACCAAATTGACCCATTGATAACTAAGGGGACACCTTTAATTATATGATCTTTTGTTTTTTGTTTAATAAAAAGGATTTAGGTGGTTTTACAGATCAAAAGTATACTTCTGGTTCCATTTTCTTTTTAACTACCAATTTTTATTTTACAAGTTAGAAATAAAAAGCAACCAAATTGACCCATTGATAACTAAGGGAACACCTTTAATTATATGATCTTTTGTTGATGGTTTCTTATTGTTGCAGGATATCCATTTCCAGGGTAAGGAACTGAGGGAGGCTCCAGCACCTGTCGGTTACCATTAAACCATTCGCTTTTAGACATATAGCACGTTATGGGTCTTTCCATCAATCAAATAAGCATTGGTATAGTGATTTGAACTTGCATTCAGGTAAGATTAAGTATGGTCGTGGTCATGTTACCTTCGTTAGATTGATGTGGATTCAACACTCGTTTGCATAAAAGAAGTTGCATTTGCGTGTGCCTAATGCTTTACTTGTTGTGCAAGTCACTAAAACTAATAAAAAGCAAGTATGACTATCTATTTATTAAATAGTAAAAAATACCATCATTTTTCAAGCTTTTATCAAGAACTAGGGATGGGATCGGTCTAGAAAATGCTGATACTGTAAACAAGTGAAATTATCAACTGAATTCTGCATCTATTTGTTAGTTAGAATTTTAACCTTTTAAAAATTACAGTATCCAAAGAGTACAACATAAAAAATGAATACTAGTGTATCACGGTACACACCGGTAACAAAACTCGGTAAAAAATGTTGATCACTCTGGCCTACAAAGGTTTTGATCACAAGTCTGACTTATTCTAGTTTGGGTAGATAATGGATTAAAATGGGTTTTGGTTTGGAAGAGTTATTTGCTAGTGTGGCTCAAACGTAAGAAGGTTCTATCTTGGTTGACCCGCCAACTTCTTTACTTTCATTGTGTACATGCCAAATTTATTAGTAGTAAAAGAAAAAACTGTTATTAAAATAAATATTATTTTATAAATAAACCAAATAAATTAAATTGAGCATTTAATTTATAAAAGTTGGATTAAAAAGCTCACTTGACATAAGCTATAAAACACAATTATAATTATAATATATTATTCATTTTTTACCGGTAGGTATACGCTTTCAATTCTATAATTACTATACTTGTAAAATCACCGATACATGATGCAAATTCACAATCATATGATTGGGGAGCATGTTACTATTTATAAGGATAAGGATTTCGCCTTGAAAACTATAACCTGCTATTTAGATCTAAGTTTAACTATTATTAGCCTAGTATTTAACCATTTGTCTTGGTTTGCTTTTTACAAGTGGAGCTTGAGTTTTTACATAAATCAATATGTTAAGAAATTTACAAATCTAAAAAAAATTAATGAAATGGCTCGTCTTGGTTTGATTTTTTTGTTAAAATAGTTTTGAGTTAATAGTAAACAAGCAACCCGGCTTAGTAGGAACTTGGCTCGTTTAAAGTCCTAATATGGATAGCTTTAGTAGACTAGGATTTTAATGTGGTTGGACAACCTTTGTATTTGCCACCTTCGAAAAAGCTATTTTTTCTCTTTGCTCACTATGAAAAAAACGATAACAAGCTACATTACCATTGCTGTCGCCACCGCCACACGATCACAGCCGTCCGGAAGAACTACTTACCACACATCGTCACTGGAACCTCGCCGGCCGGTACACCAAGCCCATTAGTGCCGCCAACCTTGAAACCCACCTTTGCCGGCCGGCGGAGCTTGCCACCATCACCAGCACCAACAACTTTGTAACCTCCACCAGCGTGTACCAGCCTCCAACTCCAACCAACCAACCAACCAACCAACCATCCTCCTCCATCATTGTTTATTTGTTTGGTGACAAATTGATGGTCCGAAGGAGTTGCTGTCGTTAGATATGGAGCAATACAACTAATTTTAGGCAATATATAATAATCCTACAATGGTGTTGCAGGTCCAACAACTACTACCTACCACTGGCCATTGACAAACGCGTCGCTGCTGTGTATCAACGTCTTCTCCTCATGTCTCCATGAGCCACCGCCCTAAACACACGCGTCACATTGTTTTTTTTCAGCCAACAATCTCATTTCGGATTCGATCTCTCTAGGGCTTGTAAAGCACCCAGGTGCACTCAATCCTTATTACGCCTCTAATTATTACATAATATAACCTAGGGTTCTTTTTTTTAGAAAAGAAATTAACATTATAATAAATACAAATTCAAAAAGAAAAAGTAAAAAGTAAAACTATTACATAACATACAATTTCTTGTACTCATTCTCGGGGTGTTACGTGCGGTACTTTTGGCATAGCATCACTCTAGGCCTCCACACACGTATTTTATGATTCGTAGGTGGATTGTGCTTTATAGTTCAGTGTGGGTTACTCATTGTAAATGATCATTAGATGTATTCTACGCTGTTTATGCTTCTTATTGTGCGTTTTGTGTTACATGTGCATCTTGTTGATCGTTGTAACTATTATGCCCCGTGTTGCTAACTATGTGCACCTTGCTTCCTATTATTACTGTATATTGTTGTTCATTGTATGCCGTGTTGACCCTTGTATAGTGTTGCTCATTATGTGCCTGTTGTTTCCCATCATCGTATATTGTTGTTTATTTATATGCTTTGTGTTGACCCTTGTATAGTGGTGCTCATAGTATGTTTCTGGGTTTTAAGTAAGATTGATTGCTAATTGCCATTGTGTACTACTTGATTATGTATTAATGTGTGCCTCGCATTGAGCACCGTATATGGTTATACATGTTTATGCCCTACATGGTCTATTATCTGTTGATTGACTACTGATGTTTACGTGCTTTACATATTAGGTGCTTTGGTGTTGTGTTTACTATATTTTCTAAGGGACTTGTGGCAGCCATTGGTGATAGGGAGCATGGCGATTCCTTCAGATTATGTCCAAGGATGAGGGATGCAGGGAAGGAAACGAAAGGGAGATTAGGTTGAGAGCGGCTTCTTGGAATGTAGGAACACTAAGTAGTAAATTGCTAAAGGTGGTGGATGTAAATGCAAAGACATAGGGTAGGGATTGCATAGGGATTGCATGCCTACAAGAGACTAGCTGTAAAGGGCATAAAGAAGAGGAGTGCATTGTTTACAAGTTATATTCAGGGTTCGATGGGGGCTAAGAATGGAGTAGGGTTTTTAATGGATATCTGACTACATAAAATGTAATTGAGGTGATATGACATAGCGATAGTATTATGGTGATTAGGGATGAGATCGGCATACCGGTTTCGGACCGGTACCACACCGAAAAATACCGATACCAAAAGTAGATAGAAGTGTGAACCGAATACCGTACTCGATTTTGTTGATTTGGTACTAATGGACACCGTCACCGTTGAAAATACCAAACCGAAGGTACCGAATACCGAAAACTTAAAATAATGAATACCGGTGGTATTCAGTAAATTTTGCTCGTCCTAATGGCGATGAGGCTAGTAATAACTGAAATAGTAGTGATCGTGATTAGCACATATGCACCGCATGAAGGATTAGGAGAACAGGAGATGATAGAGTTTTTGGATACTTTAGACATAGTGGTTCGAGCTATACCTAGAGAAGAGAAAATTATTAGTGTAGGAGATTTTAATGATCGCATTGGTAAGAATACTAATGACTTTCAATTATTTCACAGAGGTTTTGGCTTTGGATATAGGAATGAACCTCGTAAGCACCTTGTCAAAAGAGAGATGGAATCCGAAGGGGAGGAGGGTTTTCTTTGGGTGTGGCATATTACTTGGGCATTGTAAACTCTTTTTTCTAAGAAAATGTATTCATATCTGATTACTTTTAGCAGCAGAAGACATAAAATACAGCTTACCTACCTATTGATGAGACGAGAGATAGACAAACTTAGAAGGCTTGCAAAATTATACCTGGTGAAATAGTAGTGACTCAACACCGATTATTGGTTACAGATATTGTAACACCATAGGAAAATCCCACATCGACCATAGACAAGAGAGATTCCTAGTTCATAAGGAATGTCAGACCTCTAATATCACCAATGTGTATTGAGCACATTAGCTGTGGATGAGAGGGGAACTCCACAGTTAAACGTGCTTAGGTGGTAGCAATCTAGGGATGGATGACCTCCTTGAGAAGTTTTCACCCGGGCAACCAAAATCAAATCCGTGAGCTCCTCGTGGGTAAAGCGGACAATATTGGTGGTATTAGGGGCCGGATGTTACAAATGGTATTAGAACCACTTCTATGTCGTTCGGGATGGTGGGGCAAACCTCATCAAGGACGGTGAGTCCTCGAGGGTGTTCAAAGAGACACCTTAGGCAAATCCCACATCCATTGATGAGATGGTGGGGCAAACCTCATCGAGGATGATGAGTCCAAAGGAGTGATTGTAACACCCTAGGCAAATCCCACATCGACAGTGGACAGGATCAATTCATTGTTAATAAGGAATGTCTGGCCTCTAATATCATTAACGCATTTTGGGCGCATTGGTTGTGGATGAGAAGAGAACTACACAGTTAAGCGTGCTCAGAGGGCAACAATCCAGGGACCTCCCTGCGAAGTTTTCACCCGAACAATCAAAAGCAAATCCGCGAGTTCCCCATGGACAAAGCGGACAATATTGATGGTATGAGGGGTCGGATGTTACAGATATAGTCATAAAACAAAATTTGACCAATAGAGACATAAAGAGGAAGAGGAGACCCATGACAGATCAGTCGAACCCAATATCACCATTAAAGATAGAGTATCTTTATTATAACTTTTATGTAGAAGACGATCATGAAGATCCTAACATCACCATTAAAGAGCAAGCGGTATCATAAGCATCTAAGTTTAAATATTTAGGATTGCATGTTTAGGGCGATGGAAAGATCAATACTAATGTTACATATAGGATTCAGGTAGACTGGTGTTGGTAGAGGGTAGCCTCTGGGTACTTTGTGACAGAAACTTTCTAATCAGGTTATAGTGTAAGTTATATAGAGTTGAAGTTCGTCTAACGATACTATGTGGAAATGAGTGTTGAGCAATCAAAAAGACCCGAGCATGCAAGATAGAAGTAGTGAAAATGAGGATGCTAGAGTGGATATGCAGGAACACAAGGCTAGGTCGAATAAGGAATGATGTTTTTAGACGTATGTTAGGAGTAGATAGTATAGCGGATAACATTAGGGAAGGGATATTAAGATGGTTTGGGCATGTGAAGAGGAGACATGCCACATTGCTGGTTGGAGTAGTGGAGAACCTAAATGTAGAGGGCCGGAGGAGTAGAGGGAGACATAAAACGAGTTGGGTGGAGAACATTAAGAAGGACCTGCTAGAGTTGCACCTGTTTGAGGACATGATCCAGGATAGAAGTATATGAAGGCATAGAATTTAATTCAATGACGCCCAGGAAAGGGTTTAGACGTGTCTTCATTGAGATTTAGCCGATATCCCAACATGTTAGGGTCTGTTTTGTTTATTGTCACTTGCTACATGTTCTGTGTCATATTGTATTGTCATTCATGGGTTTCCTTTTAGTATCGACTATATTGTGATTGTTTATTGCATGTGTTGTAAGATAGAGTTCTACTAGTGCATTCTTCGTATGTCTTATGTGTATTGATTGTTTTGCGAAGTAGTCCGTTCTAGCCAAAGGGGTGTTTGGATCATACCCCTAGAGTCGGGGGTCTCATAGGAAGCAACCACTATATCCTCTAGGATAATAGAGGTAAGATTGCCTACACCTTATCCTCCCCGGACCTGTCAATAACTTTACTATAGATGGGATATACTGAGTATGCTTATGGTCATGACTATGGATTGAATGCTAAATTGAGGGCATTTGGTTCATGAAATGTAGTTTAAAAGAACAAAATAGAATTTGAATGAAATTTAAAAAGAATCCTTTGCATGCACCGAAGTCTTTACATATTGCACAAGTCATTAAAAATAATGAAAAGTATATGACTATGTAAGTATCTATTTAAGATACCATTACTTTCGTCGAGCAATTACATGTAAATTAAGTGTTGGTGCTTATGGCCTACATAGATTTTAACCATAAGTTTGACATTTTCTATTTAGGGTTGATAATGGATTAAAGTGGGTTTGGTTTAACATAGGTATTTAAGTGTGGTTTGAATATAAGTGGGAGGTCAATTTCTTTTTTAATTGTGTACACATTTATATTTATATTAATAACAAATTCGATGAACAGTATGATTAAAGTTGCATCATTATATATATGTAATTAACATAGAAGGCTATACTTTATTTCGTTGGATCAAGATTTTTTAGATACCTCGAAGCTTACTCAAAAAAATTTGTTTGAAAAATGAGCCTTAGCTCATGTCAAGGCAAGCTTGGTTTGTTGGCTTGCTTGTTAGTTGGCTTCTTGGTTCACTCTTTTGACTCACTTAAATTAAAGTGTGAATTATAATATATATCAGTTATAAACATAATTTTGACATATTAACCTTTTTTACCGGTGCAAACATATATACCGTCTCTTTTTCAAATCTACTCTACTTTGAAAGAACCATACATGCATGGATGGAACTCAAGAGCATTTGGTTAAGGAGTAGATCATTTTACCATTATAATGTCCTGTTGATGACTAAATATATTATCTAAGCTTAAATTTCACTATTAACCTAATATCAAATAAACTATACCCATATGACCATTTTGAAGCATTTTAACCGGAACAAAATATGAACTATCTTTCTTATTTGTAAAGTATTATTGATTTAACTGTTTAACATGAACAACTTAAAAACCAAATATTTTTGTCTTTACATATATTAATATGTTCGAAAATAACATATATAAAAATTTAAAAATAAACAAGACTGTCCATTGTTGATCAACTTAGCTTATTTAAACTACTAATTTGGATTGTAGCTTTTATAGACTAGGCTTTATTCTATTTTGATTTTATTCTAGACTGAGTGAGTGTTGGGTTCAAGAAATATACTTTGAAGAAAAAAATGAAATTTGAATTAAATTATTTGAAAATTGGAGTGTGCCTCTGTATCCCACAATACTTGGATGGATTCTAGAATCTGTACCTCCACATCTGACCCATAGACTTCGTAACTTATCATCACCTCCGTAGTAGAGAACACTTAATAAATACACACGTATGTTCCTTCGCATCTAACTTATAACCTCCATAACTGGAACACCACCTCAAGAAGTGAAAAGTCTTGATTAACGTTAACATGCATAATGTTCATATCTGTCTAACACCTCCACATGTGAGGCAAAACCTCCATACCTCAATACACCATCTAACCCCATACTAAAATTACACTTGTGTATCTCAAGATGTAGTAGATGACAATTGTATAGTATAATTTTACAGTATGATAATGTAAAGAGGTAAAATTATAGCCAAACTTATATACATGCAAAAAAATAAAAGCGATGAATAATTGATGTGCTAAGTCTTACTATAAGTAAAAAAAAGGCTTATGTGAGGTTGACGGTTATATATAAAAAATATATTAATATAATTAATATATAATGCTATGTTAAGTCTTGTTGTGTTTGCAAGAAAGGGGTCCATATATACTATGAATAAAGATTAATGTATGATAAGTCTTTTTCAAGGAAAAGAAAGGGTTGTATCTTGTATTACACATGCCAGTGATTTAAGTCCTGCTAGCATGACAAGAAAGAGATGACAAGCCTTGCAACAAAGAGATGATGACAAATCTTGCATAGTTTTGCAAGAAAGGGAAGTTAAGTATTGCTATATGCAAGAAGGGGTTATTGGATCCTATAACAAAATTAACATGATAACAACGATTGTTAGAATGTAGGTTTTATGTATAGTAAATTGTAAGACCTAACTTGACTATGATATGTTATATTACGATCATATTATGTCGTGATATCCTATGACTATGTATATGTTAAATATTATGATCTAAATATTACTGCCATTATAAAATATTAAGCAATGTATTAAAGGTATAAAAAGGTAATGACAATGCAAAGTTGACTTGCCAGATTAACTTTCAAAGTCGGGTAACATAACCCTTGCCAAGGTAATGCAAGTTGGCTAGCTACTAATGTCATCAGCCCCTAGTCAGATGTACGCGTAATTCTAAGCATGGATGTGCCTGACTGAATCCATATTTTTCCTCCTCACTTTTCTCTAACTACTCATGATTCTTATTGTAGAAATTATTTTAAAATAGTCGTGCATTATTTTGTGTCACTTTCTAAAGTAAAAAGATTTGTTGTCTTAGCTGATTTACCCGAACTATTTATGATTGTCTTTGATACAGAAGGGTGTGGTCGGCTGAGATTCTGGGTAGATAATTAATTAAACTTTTCTAATTTCTTGTCAAGTAAAACCTTCTAACCTATGGTAAAGTTCTTATGGAATGCGACAAAGATTCTTATTATATAACAATATGTTCGATGGTTGGGTGAGACAAAGTCAATTATTTTGGGTGTTTATAGCGCCTCATGCTAGTTATCAAGAGATTTGATTAATTCTTGAAATTTTATTTTGAGAGGATTTGGAGAGCTTATATTTTATCTGAATTTTCTTGGGGTAAAGGAGTAGTGATTATCGTAGGGAATTGTTAAACATAACTTCCTTGAACAAGGTTGATCCCTTCTTTTCAAAAGAGTAGCGGTGTTACCATAATACTACAACTGCCAAAGATTTGATTTCTTGTATGTTTTGTGAAGTTCTTGTAACCAAACACATTCTGGGTATGTCATAATGTGTAAGATCAATGGCTCTAACATGCTATTAATCCTAAACCTAGAATAGACGTTCAAGATATGTTCTAGTGTTTAGCTTTCATAGTATAAATACCTCACGCTTGTATAGTTTTGAGGTTAGCTGAATTGGACACTTGTTTTGCAATTAAAACTTTTTGTAATCATTGAATTATGATCAAGTGGATACTTTGAAATAATTTTAATTGTGTTATTTACATTCAAGTATTTAAAACTGCTTGTATATTACAAGCAGTTAATAGAAATTCCTCATCTGTTATATGCTAATATAATAAGTGGTATCAATGCTTTAATTCTTGATTTGTATGAAGCTTCCTTCAACAAATCACTTATTTTCTTAAAGCAATCCTTTCAAACACTCACAAAATGAATGTCGTAGCCATGTCAACTAAGCATGACCTGGAAAATGGTACTCAAACCAAACCTATCATGTTCACTCCTAATGATTATGATACTTTGAAGATCCAGATGGAACATTTCTTGAGAAACTAATATTAGAAATGTTACATGTCCTTTTTGAATGGTCCTATGTGCCTATGGTCCATGTAGCTAATGAAGGAGGTGGGATGATGCCAAAAAGCCCACATAGTATTATGATGAAGATCTAAAGAAGTTAGATGTGGATTCCAAGGCTCTATCGCTTATTAGAATAAGCATTACAAACAACATCATTCATGGCTTCAATAAGTTCACTGCTACCAAGTAGCTATGGAGAGTTTTAAAGGATAGATATTAGGGTATTGAAGACATGAAGGAAAACAAAAGAGATGTGTTGAACCAAAAGTTTGAGAACTTTGGTTTCTTTAGAGTAGAGACAATGATGGTAACATACCCCAGATATGTTGAACTTCTAGACTCTCTAAATGAAGCTGGTGCGAAGATGGAAGATAGTGCATTCTTAGAAGGTTTCTAAGGCCTCGACCAAAACCATGAGCAATCTACACTATATCCATCAAAAGATCTACGAATCTGATGACTATAAGTCCAGAAGATATGTATGGTATCCTGAGTGCTTACCAAATGTAGATGGATGCTGATGAACAATCTCTTAGCAGATCAAGTGAAAGACCAAGCAGTACAAGGTCTTCAACACTTCTAGCTCCTATTTATGAATCCTATCAATACTATTAATCTTATCAAATCCCTATGGTATGTCGTTACATGCTGATGGTTAACTACCCTGAATCACACAATGTTAAAACACCCAATTGGAATCAATTTTCAAAGTTCCAAATCTCATTTCAAATTTCTCCAACTTAAAACTTCTTTCCATACAAGCACACTTCTTGTAACTCTCAAAAGAAGACCTGAAGTGCATTCATCTAGATGATTTTGAAGAACTTGATATCAACCATAAGATAGCCATGATTTCTTTCAAGGCTAAATAGTGTTAACAAGAAACTAGTAGAAATTTCTAAAGGCAGAAGATCAGGTTTTAGCATAGACAAACCAAGTTCAAGTGTTACATAATCAAATGGGTCACTTTGCTAGAGAATGCAAAGCATCTTAGTCTAATTTATCACAACCAATCACCTCAAACTTCAAATCTCATTCAAGCTACAAGTCCCCATCATCTCTTGCTGCATCAAGACACACAACTGTTGTGGAAATTGATGATAACACTACTGATTGGAGCTTTAAGATTAAGGATATTTCACCAATCAAGAGAATATTAATTCTAACATCCATAACTTTTATACTGATAATTTTTTTTATATTAACGAGATTTCTTATAATGTTTATTTTATGTATAACATTATCATAACATAATTACTTATTTCACTAAGTAACATGAAAGTTCACATGTTAAAGTTGTCACATGCTTTTATTATTTCAAGTTATACTTCATATATTATGTGCTTATTATATAAAACGATTTATTTATTTTTATTTGAAGCTTAATTAATTTATTTCATGGCTTAAAAACATTATATTAATAAGCATCACATAATATGTTAGATGAACCATCCTAGCCTACATTTTGTAAAACATTAAAAATGTGTGTGACACATTTAAAAAGTTGTCACAAGTTTTCCCATCAAACCATACTAAAAATTCTCCCTCATTCCTGCTTATCATGTTTAAGGCCTCCAAATCTCACTATAAATACAAGGACTCCTCTCCCTTCTTTCTTGCACCTTTTCTCTACACCTTTCAAGAGAAAAATACTCTTCCTCCCTCTCTATAATCATCCTCCTCAATCTTCTCAATAGATTTTAAGATTTAAAAAGCTGTTAAGGTTCTTAGAAGTTAGGTTTTAAGTTTTATGTATTAATATTTGTTTTTCTTTTGTATCTTGTTAATATGAATATTTGGTCATTATAATCCTAACAATCATTCTACATGATCAATCCACTCATGTTTATGCCTCCATAAAATCCATACACCTTGGTGTGTTGGTGGACAAGAAAAAGAACACAAGTGAGATTATCAAGTTTATAAACTATGGTCACTCTTAATGTTCTTATATATCATTTTGTTTTTAAAAGTACTAAACCTTTCAGTAAATCTAAAAAAAATCAAAGCACCCAAACATCACTTATGTGAATAATTCTGTTATGGACAACAAACTAAGATGAATTTTATTGAAACATGACTCTTTCATAACAAAACTAAATAACGTAAACTCTAGTTCCATGACATAGTTCGTTGAATTAACTTTCCTACGGTGTACTAAACGCTTTATAATAACTTCGTTTGACCACTCAAGTAGCCCAAACAAATCAGGTGTGCAATTTTGGACACTCTGATTTGGGTGACTATTTTGACCCATTTCTTGGGTTCAAATGAAAAACTTTTCTGTAAGTCCCCGTTCCTGGGACGCTTACAGTTAGACTTTCATCGCGTAAAACATTGAAAATATAAAATTTGCAGCGGAATTTAAACTTTTCATTAATAAGAAAAATCGTGTTAAATTATCATATTGTTAAGTGTACATCTCAAAAATTGTATGAACACAATATCACTCTAAAAAATGTGGATGCCAATCTTGAATCTTTCCCAGTAGCTTATGCATCCATGCTTGCACCTTCTCAGCATCAAGATCACATGCCAACTATTATACATACAAAAAGTCAGCTATGCTGAGTGAGTTCCAGTTTTATAAATAAAATACTTTACTTCGTTAAAAATACTTTCTTTACATTCGCACGAGATCATACATCATACATATATCTTGATAATAATTATTTATTATCTTCTCATCATCGTTCATCATCGTTCATCATCGTTCATCATCATTCATCATCGTACATTTTGTACTTTCATTAATTAAAATCATTTGTTAATCATCATTCATCTTTATACGGATCCTGCCATATGCAATACCCCCGTGTCATGCCTAAGGGTTGATACTGTGTAGAGGTTTATAAATAAACCCCCACGTCATGCTCAAAAGCTGACATAGTACCGGGGTATGCAGCAAGGTCCCCATCACATCTTGGTCAGTCACAAATACTAGACCCCTATGGGCATTTCTAAGGGCTAGCTAAGCCGCATATAGTTGAGCAAACAACTACCTCATTGAGTTATGAACCTCCATCATTTACTAGCAATTTTTCATCATCATTATCTTTCACTAACATTACATAATACTTTACTTATTCATACACACGTATCAAGTAAAGTTACATCATAAAATATATAGTTTTGAAAGTCATTACATCGTGGAAAGATAACACATTATAAACATCCCAAACATCACAACCGGTTATGCGAAAACTTAGGCATACATCAACATTATCTCGCGCGTAAACTAAGCTCTCACGCGAGAACTCATCACATTCAAAAACTGCGCATCGAATCACTCTGTCGAGCGAAACCCTCAAGTCGCGTGAAAAATACATATCGCGCGAACACATATATAACGCGTGAGAACCTATATATCGCGCGAAAACCAAAGTCTCGCGCGAGAACCAATCTTTCGTGCGAGAACTTCATAAATTAAAATTTCATACCGTACGCTAATACTGCTAGTACGCAAACTACGACCCAGTATCATATCTTATCACATCTAAGGATGTTCTAACATGTTAAACCTCATAACATCATCATACAAGCAAAAAACGAGTATTTTAGTATGCATAATAGCCCCAAAACGTAAAAGTTGTGTAAAAAGGGGACTAAAAACTCACCTCGTGAAGTTTTAACAACACTCGACGTTCTCGAAGCTCTTACCGAACAAAAACTACATATCCACGCATCATATTCGTCAAAATAGCTTCTTAATACATAACACGGGTCACTACATGAGTTACATACCCTAAACACCTCAAATCTGCACTTTCTCTCTCTAAGCAGCCTTTTCCCTTCTCTAGTAGCAGCACTTTTTGCGTGAGTAGGGGCCAGGCATGTTGTTCCCAGCTATTTATACACAATTGTACTTTTTCGTGAACTTCTTGCGCGAGAAGTACTCTTCGTGCGAGAACCTTCCTTTCGTGCGAAAACCTCGTCTTGCCTTCATACTTTGAAATTTCCGGGCGTTACAAGTCCATCCCCTTATTTAGGTTTCGTCCTCGAAACCTGTCAGTCGTCAAACAGATGAGGGTAATGTTGCCTCATCTATTCGAAACCTGTCAGTCGTCAAACAGATGAGGGTAATGTTGCCTCATCTCTTTCTCGGTTTCCCAAGTGGACTCTAACCCTTTCCTGTGCTTCCATTGTACTCGCACAAGTGGAGCCGCTTTATTCCTTAATCTCTTCTCCTTTCTATTAATGATGACCACAGGTTGCTCCATATAATTAAGCCGTTTATCTACCTCAATATCCTCGAGTGGCACGATTATATCCTTGTTGGCTAAACACTTTCTCAAGTGAGATACATGGAATGTCGGGTGAATTCCACTCAACTCATCGGGTAGCACTAACTTATAAGCCACCTCTCCTACCCTCGTGACAATCTTAAATGGCCCAATATACCTCGGGCTCAACTTCCCTAGCTTTCTGAAACGGATGATCCCTTTCCAAGGTGAGACTTTCAACATAACTTTGTCGCCAACCTTGAATTCGATCGGTCTATGTTTCTTGTCGGCATACGACTTCTGCCTGCCCTTCGCTGCCTTCATAAAGGCCTTGATATTATCTAACTTTTCGATCGTAGCCTCGATCACCTCAATACTTCCCAACTCCTTCTGCCCTATATCATCCTAACATACGGGCGTCCTATACTTCCTACCGTATAACATCTCATAAGGAGGCATATCAATACTGGCATGATAACTGTTGTTATATGAGAACTCAGCTAACAGTAAGTGTTCATCCCAACTCCCACCAAAATCAATGACGCATGCCCGAAGCATATCTTCTAGCGTCTGAATGGTTCTCTCGGACTGACCATCTGTCTGGGGATGGTAAGCCATACTGATATGTAACCTCGTCCCCATCGCATCGTGAACTCTCTTCTAAAACATCGATGTAAACCAAGTGTCACGGTTAGACATGATAGACACCGGTACACCATGACGAGCTACAATCTTTTTGATAAGTAGATCCGCTAACCTCTCAGATGAATATGTTTCATGGATCGGCAGAAAGTGAGCACTCTTCGTCAAACGATCAACTATCACCCATATGACATCGTAACCCCTTGCCGTGCGTGGCAACTTCATTATGAAGTTCATGGTGATGTGCTCCCATTTCCACTCGGGTATATCCAAGGGTTGGATTTTATCATATGGATTCTGATGCTCCGCCTTTACTTGCAAACAAGTAAGGCACTTGCTCACATACTCCACTACATCACGCTTCATTCCCGGCCACCAATAATCCTTCTTCATATCTTGATACGTCTTCGTAGCACCGGGATGAATCGAGTATCAAGTCTTGTGAGCCTCGTCCATGATCTTCCCTCTTAGATCCCCATAACTAGGTATCCACATCCGTCCAGATCGGGTTCTAACACCGAGAGTCTTCTCACCCAACTCTGTGACTAGGCCCTACTTTTAGTGCTTTATCGTGAAACTCTTTGACCTGTTTCATCACGTCAGCAGTCATAACCAATTGATAAGCCTTCACCCGAATTAGCTCGGGTCCATCCTTTCGGCTAAGGCATTGGCCACAACATTGGCCTTGCCCGAATGGTAATGGATCTCACAATCATAATCCTTGATAAGTCCCAACCATCTCCTATGCCTCATGTTCAGGTCCTTTTGCTCAAAGAAGTACTTCAAGCTCTTATGGTCGGTGAAGATAGTGCACTTTGTCCCGTACAAGTAGTGCCTCCAAATCTTCAACGCAAAGACCATAGCCGCCAACTCCAAATCCTGAGTGGGGTAGTTAGCCTCATGGATCTTCAACTATCAGGATAGATAGGCTATAACTTTCCCCCGTTGCGTCAATACGCAACCCAATCATGAATAAGAAACATCCGAATAGACCACCAAGTCTTCGCTTCCTTCGGGTAACGTCAAGACAGGAGCTTGAGTCAATCTCATCTTTAACCCCTCGAAAGCATTCTCTTTCTCTTGACCCCATATGAACTTCACATCCTTACGGGTTAACTTAGTCAATGGAGAAGCTATCTTGGAGAAGTCTTGGATGAATCTCCTGTAATAACTCGCCAAGCCCAAGAAACTATGGATCTCGGATGGCGTCCTTGGAGACTTTCATTGCATCACCGCCTCCACTTTCACCGGGTCTACCATAATCCCTTTGGGATTCACCACATGACCCATAAACTAAACTTTGCGAAACCAGAATGCGTATTTAGAGACTTGGCATACAATTTCTCCCTTCTAAGCATCTCCAACACCTCACGAATGTGACCGACATGCTCCTCTTCGCTCTTTGAGTAAATCAGGATTTCGTTAATAAACACGATCACTGATTTATCCAACATAGCCCAACACACTCGATTCATTAAATTCATAAAAGCAGCTGGCCCGTTGGTTAAACCAAATGACAACACAAGAAATTCGTAGTGTCCATAACGCATACGAAAAGCAGTCTTAGGAATTTCCTGCTCCTTCGCCTTCAGTTGATGATAGCCAGATTGAAGATCTATCCCCGAGAACCAACTGGAACCTTGAAGCTGATCAAACAAGTAATCAATCCTTGGTAATGCATACCGGTTCTTCACCGTCAACTTGTTCAGCTCATGGTAGTCGATGCATATCATCATACTACCATCCTTCTTCTTCACAAACAAGACCGAAGCACATTATGGAGAGTTACTCAGCCGAATGAACCCCTTGTCCAGAAGCTCTTGCAACTGAGTCATCAGTTCCTTCATCTCAGATAGAGCTAGACGATACAACGCCTTAGCAACAGGTTGGGCACCATGTATCAGATCGATTTGGAACTAGATCTCATGGTCAGGTGGCACACTAGATAGATTCTCTAGAAACACGTCCGGAAAGTCACACATGACCGGTATGTCCGACAGTCGTGGCACTGTCGCATCCACATCCTTCAGGTAGGCCAGATAGGCACTACATCCACGCCTTATACACTTCTCTGCCACCACCATCGAAATTACCTTTGGGACCATGCGAACCCTATCGCCATAAATCATCACCAGACTCCCATCGGGCACCATCAATCAAATCATCTTCTTACGTCAATAGGCTGCTAGCCAATCCATCTCTAGGACTATGTCAAATCCACCTAAGGTCATCACAAACAACCTAGCATAGAACCTATGGCCTTCCAACTCTACGTCACAATCCTCTACAATATCAGAAATCCTGGTAGACGTACTAATAGCAGTTTCTACATCGAAGGACTCATCAATGTTTCTACTCCTAGCGGGTAACTTATCATAGAAGGAAACATAAATAAAAATCCTACTAGCATCAGAATCAAAAAGCACAGAGGCACAAGTTTGGTTTACTAGGAATATACCTGACACCATATAGGGCTCCACCCTAGCCTCCTCCGTGGTCATAGTGAATACCCTGGCTTTTGCCCTCTGCCCCTCATTCTCCTTTCTTACCCAAGAGTTCTTAGCCCTTGACTTCTTGAAGCCTCTACTCATATGTCCCGTCTCACCACAGTTATAACATTTCGCTAATCGACAATCCCTTGCCATGTGGCCCTCCTTCCCGTACTGAGAGTAGAGGTTCGATCCCCACTTACACTCTCCTGCATGCTCCTTCCCATAAAATTTTCATTCCCCCTCTCTCCCCACTAACGCCTTTCGATTATCAACCCTCATCTTTTTACCACTAGCCATAAAACCACCACTGTGATATCGCTTCCCATTCCCATTCTTGTCATTGCCCCACGTCTTCCTCGCGTCCACCATTGCCACCGCCTCTCGCTCATCATACATTCTCCCTGCCAAATCGACCATCGACCTGAACGTACCTGGTCGAGCAGCGATCAGATGTCTGGGGATATCTCTCGAAAGGCCTTGGATGTACCTCTTGGTCTTCCGTGACACAGGCGTCACCTGATCTGGCACCAGCCTTGCCATCTCGTTGAACTTGGTCGTATACTGTTAGTGCATCATGGTTCCCACCTTCAACTGTAAGATCTCTCTCTCTTAACCTTATCCAACTCCCTGTGAGGATAAAACTCCTTAATCTCCAACTTCTTTAGTTCCGGCCACCTCATCCTGCTAATGGCCTTACTACCCTTGGCCTGGACAATGTTGTCCCACCAGCATAAGGCCGAGTCTTCTGATCCTTTCAGCACTCACTAATATCCAGTACCGCCTCAATTTTCCTCACCCATTGGTGAGCGGTAGTAGCACTCCCATTCCCATCAAATGTCAGGGGCTTGTATCTATGAAATGCCCCATAGTTACACCCACTTGTAGTTTCCTGCGCAGCTTCCTCCTCCTCGTCATCACTGAAAACAATCGACTTAGCCTCTGGTTGCTCCCGTGCTTCACCCTCTTCGTCCCCTCTCTCAGCGGTTTTCTTCTTCTCCTCCTCCTTCTTCTTCTTCTTCTTCTTCTTCTTCTTCATCATCTTCTTCTTCTTCTTCTTCTTCTTCTTCTTCTTCTTCTTCTTCTTCTTATTCTTCTCATCCTCCCTTACAGCTCTAATAACCTCGGTCACCACATACGGCAGAATCATCTGCATGACTTGCTGAACCTCCTCCACTACTGCCTCTTTCACCGAGGCTCTCAAGTTAGCACTCTTATCACCGCCCTAATGGTGATGAACCTCAGGTTCTTCCGGTGCCGCTTCAGCGGTCCTAGCCCTATTTCTCGTGACACGCGGTCTAGCACCACATCCACCACGAACTGCACCCCTATTTCTCGTGACACGCGGTCTAGCACCACATCCACCACGAACTGCACCCCGTGAGACCTTCGAAGATCTACCACCGGCCATCTCTAAACGATATAAGATTCAAACACCAACACGGTCATTCAAGGTAATACCGCAGATTATGTCAAGTATAGTAAGTCTCTAATTATATTGGCCAGTTTTTGATTAATCACTTACTTTACTCTTCATCCCCTAAGCATTTCTGATCCTGACTACATCAGCGTTCAAATCTACTAAGGGCATATAATCCACATAACATGCGCATATACTTCCTTTTTTTTAACATACATAAAACGTTCACATCAAACATTTACCTGTAGGCATGTAGCTACCAGTACTGACATCCCTTCCCTTTTTGTCCCATTCTCAGTTTAAGTTTTAGGTTTTGAAAATAATTTACCAATTCTCTTAAACTTTTGTCTCTGATACCAACTTGTAAGACCCTATTCCCGGGACACTTACAGTTGGACTTTCATCGCGTAAAACATTGAAAATATAAAATTTGAAGCGGAATTTAAACTTTTGATTAATAACAAAAATCATGTCATTGTTAAGTGTACATCTCAAAAACTGTGTTAACACGATATCACTCTAAAAAATATGGATGCCAGTCTTGAAATCTTTCCCAGTAGCTTATGCATCCATGCCTGCACCTCCTTAGCATCAAGATCATCTGCCAACTATTATGCATAAAAAAGTCAGCTATACTGAGTGAGTTCCAGTGTTATAAATAAAATACTTTACTTCATTAAAAATACTTTCTTTACTTTCGTACGAGATCATAAATCATACATACATCTTGATAATAATTATTTATTATCTTCTTATCATTGTTCATCATCGTACGTTTGTACTTTCATTAATTAACATCATTTGTTAATCATCATTCATCTTTATACGGATCCTGCCATATGCAATACCCCCGCGTCATGCCCAAGAGCTGATACCGTGCCGAGGTTTAAAAATAAGCCCCCACGTCATGCTCGAAAGCTGACACAGTACTAGGGTACGCAGCAAGGACCCAATCACATCTTGGTCAGTCACAAAGACTAGACCCCTGTGTGCATTTCCAAGAGTTAGCCAAGCCGCACACAGTTGAGCAAACAACTACCTTATTGAGTTATGAACCTCCATCATTTGCTTGCAAGACTTTCATTCGTTCATTACGTTCCACTTTTCATCATCATTATCTTTTACTTTTAATACATAATACTTTACTTATTCATACATACGTATCAAGTAAAGTTACATCATAAAATACATAGTTTTGAAAGTCATTACATCATGGAAAGATAACAAATCATAAACATCACAACAGGTTATGCGAAAACGTAGGCATACATTAACATCATCTCGCATGAAAACTAACCTCTCGCGTGAGAACTCATTACATTAAAAACCTACGCATCGAATCACTCTGTCGAGCGAAACCCTCTAGTCGCGTGAAAATTACATATCGTGCGAACACATATATAACACACGAGGACCTACATATCGCAAGAAAACTAAAGTCTCGCGTGATAACTTCACAAATTAAAATTTTATACCGTACAATAATACTGCTCGTGCAAAAACTACAGCCCAGTATCGTAACGTATCATATCTAAGGTTGTTCTAACATGCTAAACCTCATAACATCATCATACAAGCATAAAGCGAGTATTTTAGTATGCATAATAGCCCCAAAACGTAAAACTTGTGTAAAAGGGGACTAGAAACTAACCTCGTGAAGTTTTAACACAACTCGATGTTCTCGATGCTCTTACCAAACGAAAACTACATATCCGCGCATCATATTCGTCAAAATAGCTTCTTAATACATAACACGGGTCACGACACGAGTTACATACCTTAAACACCTTAAATCTGCACTTTCTCTCTCTAAGCAGCCTTTTCCCCTCTCTAGCAGCAACATTTTTCGCGTGAGTAGGGGTCAGGCATGGTGTTCGCAACTATTTATACCCATTTGTACTTTTCGCAGACTTCTCGCGCGAGAAGTACTCTTCGTGTGAGAACAACCTTTCGCGCGAGAAACCTTCCTTTCGCTCGAAAACTTCGTCTTGCCTTCATACTTTGAAATTTTCTGGCGTTATGTTTTCTAAATGAAAGTTTTGTGGAATATATTAATCTATTATTTTGTAAACTTATGTAATTTTTGAATGTCATTTACTATATTTAGCATATGAAGTTCATCATAGGTTGCTAAAAATTCTTATTGTAGGACAATCTGTAAAGATTCACGATTTTGACATATTTTGGGGTTCTAAATTGAAAATTTTCCTAAATGAAATTTTATTAAAACACATTAATTT
>BJCN01142705.1:22984-33746 GCA_018326445.1 Flaveria brownii
CCATATCTTCATATAATCCTAAACTACGATTATCTATAACCTTATGTTTTCATCCTTAACCATCAAACACATAGCAAGAACACAAGAAACTTATCAAGATCACAATGTGAAATTCATAGCCCTTTTTAACTTTTATACTTTTGGGTATGGAGCATGTGCATATTGCCATATCACATAAACATTTTCATAAATTCTTAAGCAAGTAATATCAACTACGTGCTTAGTATTTGAACACTATATGATAGTTTTGCAATCATTAACCTAGGTACAAGCCTAAGAAAGTACGATACGGGCCATATGCAGAAAACTGATGTAACCTATAATATAGCACAATCTTGGGGAACAACACCTTTGAGGATTGTGGGTGCAAAATGACAAATTAGATTTGATTCATAGATCTTTTGTTAATATTTTTGCACATATGATGAACTTGTATAAATTTGTAACCTTTTATGCTAACATACTTTTATATCATTTATAAACTTGTTTCTCACCAAGAAATTTTGTTGACCTTTTTACTTTACATGCTTCGGGTGATAATTACAAGGGACTTGGAAATTCATTTAGGAATGCTTGATGGAACTAGAAAAAAATAATATTACATTTGTTATGTTTTGGTTGTTTGTTTCTTTTGAACAAGTGTAGGTAAAATTATAAAATTTAATAAAGTTGTGTTGTCTTGGTATTTCCTTATACCATAAGCTATATGTGTGACACCTCGTGGTTATGCCTTGGCGGGGTGTGGACGTTAATGGTAGGAAGCTCATCTCAGGTAACTTTTGAACCTTCTTGTAATTCTGAATGTATTCCTAAGGTAAATAGGTACATAAATCACAATATGGATTTGATGAATGATGTTGAATCAATTAATATTCTTAAAACATATTTTAAGAAAACTGGTCAAGCTCAAAAACAAAATATAAAGAGCTAGAGAAAGTTATTTTGCCATTAAAAGATGAGAAAACAAACTTAAAAACCTAAATTGATGATCTTTTATTAAGTTAGAAGTCTGCACATACTGATATAGCAATAGCAAAATCCTATGTAGACAAATATAATATTCAATTTGAAAAGTTTGAGAAACTACTTGTTTTTACTGAAAACTCCCAAAAGATGTATCAACTAAGACAGGTTTGGATTATAAGGGAATCAACCACCACTAGCATATACTCTAAATATACTCCCAGATGCAGTTTGAAAATTAGAAACAAGTATCTACTAATCCATCATGGTAGAGTCTAAAAAAGTAGATGTAGAAGGTGTGTTTGATCAAGATAAAAAGAAGTTGAATCCTGAATTAGGAAACAAGTAGAAAAAGAGTGATGAATGCTTATCTAAAAGCTAGAGTGTCCTTCATGTAAAGTTTGTAAAGAAAGGAAGGAGAACCGATAAAAAGCAATAATTATTATCGTCTAATGAGTATCACAATTGCTCATTAGACCAATGTCCTATGCTATACCCCAAACATTGTGCACGAAGCTGGTACTGGGCTGAAGTCTATAAATAGACCCCTAACATTGTGCACGAAGCTGACTCCAGTATTGGGGCAAGCAACAAGGATCCCATTTCATACTTTCGGTCAATCTCAAGGATTAGACCCCTGTATTCATAGGCTAGCTAGGCCCCATACAGTTGAGCTAACAACATACGATTGTGAATCTCCTTTCATTTTGCTTGAAAGACTTTTATTCAATCATTAGGTTTCACTTTTCATTATTATTAACTTTTACTTCACTAATAATACTTATTCTTAATTAGTATATTACACCAAGTAATAAACATCATGAAGCACACCTTAGTATTCTCATCAAACGAAATAACAAACAATAACACCCAACCCTCCGCGGGACATCGGGGGTTCGGGGGCGGCAACCATATGCCCTGCCTTTTCGCACTTGAAACGGATGTTTGACCCCAACCTACATTCCCCCGCATGCTCCTTCCCACACCTATTACACATCCTCGTCCCTATACCTGCTGTCACCACCTTCCGGTCCTCCACCTTTCCTTTTTGTTCTTGGGAGTGTAACCACCACCGCCAAATTGTTTCCGGTTCCAGTTTCTATCACCACCACCTTTGTTGCTCACCTCCACCATTGTCACCTCTTCCCTCTCATCATACAGTCTCCCTACCAGATCGACCACCGACCTAAACGTACTTGGTTGAGCAGTGATCAAGTGTTTGGGAATATCCTTTGGCAGACCTTGGATGTACCTCTTGATCTTTCATGACACGGGTGTCACCTGGTCTGGCATTGACATCGCCATCTCGTTGAACTTGGTCGTGTACTACTGGCGAGTCATAGTTCCCGCCTCTAATTGTAGAAACTCTCTCTTAATCTTATCCAACTCTCTGTGAGGACAGAACTCCTCAATCACAAACTTCTTTAGTTCCGGCCACCTCATCCTGGTAATGGCCCTGCTACTCTTAGCCTGGACAATGTTGTCCCACTAGCATAAGGCCAAATCCACAAATGAGTGGGTAGCAAACTTCACCTTCTAGTCCTCCCTGCACTCACTTTTATCCAACACAACCTTCATTTCTCTCACATATCGGTGAGTAGTAGTATTCCCATTCCCATCGAAAGTCGGTGGTTTGCATCTCTGGAATGCCTATAGTTACACCCCTTGGCGTTTCCTGCATAGCTTCCTCCTCCTCATCCTCACTGAAAACAACCGTCTCAGCCTCTGGTTGCTCCCATTCTACTCCCTTTTCACCTCCTCTCCTAGCAGTATTCTTCTTCTCCTTTTTCTCCTTCCTTTCATCCTCCCTCATGGCTCTAATAACCTCAGTCACCACAGACAGTAGAATAGTCGGCATGACTTGATGAACCTCCTCAACTATGGCCTCCTTCACTGAGGCCCTTAGATTAGCGCTCTCATCCCCACCTTCCTGGTGACGAGGCTCGGGCTCTTCAGGCATCGTTTTAGCAGTCCTAGCCCTGTTCCTCATCATGCGCGGTCCAGCACCATGTCCACCAAGAACTCCACCTCATGAGGCCTTCGAAGATCTACCACCAACCATCTCTAAACACTATAAGATTCAAACACCAACACAATCATTCAAGGTAATAGCCCCACAACACAACCATTCAAGGTAATAGCCCAGATTATGTCAAGTATAGTAAGTCCCTAATTACAGTGGTTAGTTGTGATTAGCCACTTACTTTACTCTTCATTACCCAAGATTTTATCCAAATCTACTAAAGGCACATAAACCACATAGCACGCGCATGTAATTCATTTATCATTAACGCATAAAACGTTTACATTAAACATTTACCTGCAGGCATGTAGCTACTAGGACTAGCATCCCTTCCCTTTTCATCCCATTCTCACTTTAAGTTTTAGGGTTTTGAAAATATTTTACCTAATTCTCTTAAACTTGGCTCTGATACCAACTTTTAAGGCCCCGTTCCTAGAACGCTTACAGTTGGTCATTCATAGCATAAAATATTTAAAACATGACATTTGCAGTGAAATTTAAACTTTTCATATATAAATAGTAAATACATGACAAAACATTATTCTTTTAGTTGTATCACAAAAACTTGACAATTACAATCATTGGCTCAAAATCTAGAATGCTAGACTCAAATCGTTCTAGTAGCTATCTCATCCATGCCTGCACTCCTCAGCTACATCATTACCTACCAACTATTATGCATACCATGTCAGCTACATGGAGTGAGTTCTGGTTTCATAATAGAATACTTTTTCACACATTCTAAACATTTACATTTAGTGCGTGATCATTCGTTATTACATACATATCATCATACTCCTTTCTTATCATTTGTTTCATTCATTTCGCACCTTTAGAACTTTCATTATTAACGTTCACTTTCATCTAGACCAATGTCGTATGCTATACCCCAAACATTGTGCATAAAGCTGGTACTGGGCCGAAGTCTATAAATAGACCCCTAACATTGTGCATGAAGCTGACTCCAGTACCGGGGCAAGCGACAAGGGTCCTGTTTTGTACTATCAGTCAATCTCAAGTATTAGACCCCTATATTCATAGGCTAGATAGGCCCCATACAGTTGAGCTAACAACACTCGGTTGTGACTCTCCTTTCATTTTGCTTGCAAGACTTCCGTTCATTCATTAGGTTTCACTTTTCATTATCATTAACTTTCACTTCATTATATAATACTTATTCTTAATTAGTATATCACACCAAGTAAGAAACATCATGAAATACACCTTAGCATTGTAATCAAATGGAATAACAAATAAGAATACCCATCCCTCCACGGGACAGTGGGGTCCAAGGGGACGCCCCTGGCTAGGGCTGGGGTGCCAGGTCAGCGCAAATAATTTTTTTAACCATTTATATAGTATTTTTTGTTATAGAAAATTCTATCTTCCTGTTAAAACCATGCGAAAACTACCTATTGGACGAGAACTAAGTATCGCACGAGAACAACCTATCGCGCGAGAATTTCCTCTCGCGCGAGACCCACTTATCGCGCGAGAACTTCGCAGATTTAAATTTTGTACTGTACACTAAACTACTTGTGCGAAAACTACGGTTTCCCAGTCAGTCAGAACTTATCACGTCAAAGGCTGTTCTAACATGCTTAACATCATATCCAACATCATTGCAAGCATAAATAAGAAGTTTAGTATGCATAATAGCCCTAAAACTTAAAAACTTGCATAAAAAGGGGACTAGAAACTCACCTCATGAAGTTCTAGCACAAACACAACCTTCCCGAAGCTTTACAAAACGAAAACTACACAACCATGCATTATATTCATCAATAATCATTCCTTAGTACATAACACAAGTTACTACACCAGTTACATGCCTCAAACACCTCGATTCTGCTCTCTCTCTCTAAATAGTCATTTTCTCTCTCTAGCAGCAGGCACTTTTCACGTGGGTATGGGTCAGGCATGGGTGCTCTCAGCTATTTATACCAGCAATACATTTCGCCCAAACTTCTCACGAGAGAAGTTTATTTCGCGTGAGAAGTTCCCTCTTCACGCGAGAACTTCATCCTACCCTCTTTACTTTAAAAATTTCGGGCGTTACACCCACAAATGACTCTCCTAACCTACATAGCAAAGAAGTTCTTCAAGAGAACTAAAAGGCAATTCCGTCAGAACCGAACGAACAACAAATTTGGGTTTGACAAGTCAAAGGCCATGTGTTACAACTGCAATCAACTTGGTCACTTTACAAGGGAATGCAAGACTCCTAGATCTAATCTTGGAGCAACTAAAGCCTCCTAACATCCTGCTACCCTAAAAGTTATTGCCAAACCAACAGAACAATAGACTGTAGCTATTACTCAAGAAGTTGATTGGAGCTTCATGGTGTAAGATATAACTCTTGTTCTAGCTATCATGACTGGAACTGAATACACCAAGGCATATGAACATGTCTATAACCTAGCCAGTATTGCTAAGGTTAAACTGTATCAGGACTACAACATGGAAATTAAATCTGATATTGAGTCCTTAAACATATTAAAATCTTACTTTAAGAGAGCAGAATCTTACTATAAATTCAAATTAAAGAGTTAGAGAAAACTGTATCTTTTTTAAGACATGAACATTCAAACTACAAGGCTCAAATAAAAGATTTAATATCTAAGTTAACTGAGGCTCTAGCCCAGCTAGTAATAGCTAAGACTAAAGCAAAGAAGTATGCTATTCAATAGCATAACTTTAACACCATCATTGCAGCATCCTCCCACTTAAAGGTGTGTTATAAAAACAAAAGTGGGTTGGGAACCAATGAAATTGCTCCAACACACTCTTATATGTCTATTAGACAGCCAACATATGATACTGATGAGCAAGAGGTTCAAATTGCTGACCCTAAGCAGAAGAATGATGCAACAATGGCGATCACCACGGTGAAAGATAAGGTAGAAAACCTCGTTCACACCACTGATGAGCAAACCCTAACCACCAAAGATAGAAAGAACAAAATCAAGGCAACAAGAAAAACTAGCAAGAAGGTGGATGAGTCTAGGTTGAAAATAGACCCAATGCAAAATGCTGTACTCAACTCAGCTGGATTCCAAGTGGTTGGAAACTCGTATTCAGGAAAGGAGTGTAGTACAAGCATTCCTATCCAGCTGAAAGATCAGAAGTTAAAGGGGAAGGCTGTTGAAGAAGAAAATAAGTGCAATAAACAGCAACCCTCATGTCCCCATCAAAGTTAACATTGAGTGCATAATCTGTGGTCTGATAACCATATGGCTAAAGATTGTAACTATAATCCTGCAAGCACACATTGTGTAAACAATATTAAGAAAGAAGGAGTCAAGGAAGGTTCCACATTTGGACCCTATCATATGGTCCAAGTATTAAAGAAAGGAAATGTTGTTTCTGAAGAAAAGTTGCTTTCCGAAGAAACTCATTCTTCTGAAAGGAAAATAGCTTCGGAAGACAAGCCCAAGAACAAACAAAGGATTAAAAAGAATGCTTTGAAACCTTTCGAGAAGAAGACTGCTTCGAAAGAAAAGGTGGTGACAACGTCTTCCGAGAACAAAGAAGCCTCGGAACCAAGTCAAGCTGCTCAAGGCTCTATATGCTCATCTACACTGATTAACCATAGGATGGAATGGAAAATCAGATATGATGTTGCAGCCCAAACCCTTTCACAAATCATAGTTGAACCCCCATGCATACATTTTGGTTCAATTATGTCATCTACATTGGAAGCACACAAGACCAACAAGGCTTGGGTTTCCAATAGTAACTAATCATTTCACCATATGTGCAGGACATCCATATAATAATAATGGAAATATATGGATCGTGGACAGTGGATGATCTAGGCAAATGATAGGGAACAAATCTCTCCTATAATAGTTTAAACATTTTGATGGAGGCCCTGTCAGTTTGGAGGTGAAGTCGGAGGATACATTACTGGTGGAGGTTGTATATCCAATGGTAAGTTAAAAGTTAACAAAGTAAACTTTTTCAAACAGGTTGAACATAGTATCTTGAGTGTTTTTTATTTTTATGATCAAAAGCACCAAATGCTTTTCACAAAACATCATTGCATGATCCTCAAACCTGGTATGACAATTCCTTAAGAATTGGTGCTTCCTAGATCTCCCACGAGAGGGGATATGTACAAGCTGGATTTGAATAATGCTTCCCCACTGGGAGAAGTATCATGCTTTCTTTTCAAAATTAATGGTGATGAGTTAACTACTTGGCATAAAAGAATGTGCCATGTTAATTTTAAAACCATGAAAAAACTAGTTAAAAATAATTTGGTACATGTGTGCCTAGAAAGGAATTTTTCTATAAAGATAACTGTGTTGCTTATCTAAAAGGGAAGCAACATATGGTATCTCACAAATAAAAAAAAGTTAACTCCATCACCACTCCATTACACTTATTGCACATGGATCTATTTAGTCCCACAAGTATAATGATCATTGGAAGGAAAACATATTGCCTTGTGATAGTTAATGATTTTACAAGATTTATATGGGTACTTTTTCTAAGACCTACAGATGAAACTGCTAAAACGTTAAAATCTTTAATTCTTAAAATTGAAAATCAAATTGATCACAAGGTAAAAATAATTAGAAGTGATCAATGGACTGAGTTTAAGAATCAAGTTGTTGACTCATTTTGTAACTCAAAATGGATTACCAGACAATATAGTGCTCTTAGAACTCCTTAATAAAATGGTGTTGCTGAGAAAAGGAACAAGACACTTATTGTGGCTGCAAGAACTATGTTAACTGATTCAAAGCTGCCTTTAAATTTATGGGCAGAGGCAGTCATCACTGCATGTTATGTGTAGAATGGGGTTCTCATTGTTAATCCCCATGGAAAAACTCCTTATGATCTATGGAACAAGAGGTCACTGTTCATTGGCTTTCTAAGGTCCTTTGGTAGCAAGTGTACCATACTTAACACAAAGGACAATTTAGCAATATTTGTTGAAAAGTCAGATGATGTTATCTTTGTTGGATATTCCTCAAACTCTATTGCTTATAGAGGGTATAACATCAAAAATCAACAATTTAAGGAATCATCCAACAATGTTGTAAATGAGCACACTCCTTACGTTAAAAGAAATGGTCCTGACCATATCTTTGATTTAGAATTGTACCCAAACTATTCTAAACCATCTTGTGAGAATGTTTTAGCTAGAACAAGAACTCAAAGTGACTCCTATGATGATTAAGTGTTTGAGTTACCCAGACCTATTCCAATTTCTCCAAGAAGTCATGAAGACCAAGCTCCCACTAGTGGAAGTCCTAAAAGCTTGAACATCTCAGGAAACAATAGAGCTTCAACAAGTTGTCAGCCAACTGAGCCTCAAAACCCACCAGCTGACGACTCCAACATTCAACACCAAGATAATGAAGACAGTGATCTGGAGGAACAGACAACTGTTGATGCTGCTTCATAGCAAAATACCATTGATGCTGTCACACATTCATTCAATCAGTCCTTATTTAATGCGTGTGAGACATCAGCTGGTAATGGTGTTCATAATCCTAAGCAAAACTTTTCCAACTTGGATCTATCTATGCAACTAGATATGATTCCTAGACTCAGGATACACAACACCCATCCAGCTGAGAACATCATTAGGGATGTCTCAGAAGGTGTGAGAACAAGAATTCAGACCCATAATGGGAATGTCTGCTTGTACACATGCTTTCTATCTTAAATAGAACAAAAGAAGGTGAAAGAATCCCTTAAGGACAACAATTAGGTTGAATCAATGCAAGAGGAATTGCTTCAATTCAAGAGGCAAAATGTCTGCAACTTTTCCATTGTCACCTGGCCATGTCCCCAGTGGCACTAAGTGGGTGTTCAGAAATAAAAGAGACGATATAGGTTTGATCATCAAAAATAAAGATAGACTTGTGGTTCAAAACATAAGAGGAAGGCATGGATTACACTAGTATCTTTACATCTGTTGCAAGACTTGAGGCTATGCGAATCTTCCTTGCTTTTGCAGCATCCAATAACTTCACAGTCTACCAACTTAATATCAAATGTGCATTTCTGTATGGGGATATTGACAGGGTAGTCTATGTATGCCAGCCACCTGGACTTGAAGACCCATAGCACCTAACTATATATACAGACTGGACAAAGCTCTTTATGGGTTACATTAGGCACCTAGGCTATGATATGAGACACTGTCTTAGTTTCTTCTGAAGAATGGCTACACCAGAGGCACCGTAGATAAGACATTGTTCATAATGAAGTCTAGGAAGGACATGTTTCTTGTACAAGTCTATGTTGATGACTTCATATTTGGTTTCTCAAATGACCAAATGTGCAAAGACATTGAAAGCATCATGAGAAATAAGTTTGAAATGAGTTCCATGGGAAGAATTTCTTCCTTGGGATTCAAGTGAAGCAGATGGAGAAGGGTTCTTTATTAATCAGTTTAAGTATGTTAAGGACATCTTAGAAAGATTTGAGATGAAAGATTGTAAGCTGGCCAATAAACCTATACAAATAAATCATAATTTTTGGCTGGATTCCGAGGGGAGGATACTAATCAGTAGCAGTACAAGGCAATTATTGGGTCTCTAATGTATATTACTGCAAGTAGACCTGATATTATGTTTGCAACCTGCATTTGTGCAAGATATTAGGCTGCTCCTAAGGTGTCTCACCTAATTGCTATCAAGAAAATTCTTAGATACCTTAAAGGATCTCCCAAACTGGGTCTTTGGTATCCTAGGAATACGGATTTCAATGTATATGGTTATACTGATAGTGATTATGGTGGCTGCAACATTAGCAAGAAATCCATATCAGGAGGATGTCAATTTCTTGGTGGAAGGATCATCTCCTGGCAATGCAAGAAGCAATCATGTGTCTTTACATCAACTGCTGAAGCTAATACATTGTTGCTCCAAGCTGTTGTGCTCAACTGCTATGGATTTAGAATCAGATGTTAGACTATGGTTTCAACTTTATGGAGACTCCTATCTACATAGACAACAAGAGTGCTATTTCCGTTATAGAAAATCCAGTCAAGCACTCCAAGACAAAGCATATTGACATCAGGCATCATTTCATTCGATATAATAATGACAAAAACTTAATCAAACTAGTCAAAGTTGATTCAAATGAACAATATGTTGATTTGTTCACCAAAGCCTTTGATCAACAAAGATTTAAGTATTTAGTTATGGCTATTAGGATGATTAACATTGACTAGTCAATCTCTTTTGAAAATCTTTTGAAAATATGTTTATCTATGTTGTCTTTATACAATCTAAGTCCCGTTACATAAGGTTTTTCTTTAAATTTTCAGAGTATGAATTCTTCCTAAGAAAAATTTACCATCGGAAGAGATCTTTATCTATCTTTCAAAGGCAAAATCCTCAGCACTAATATTCTCTTCCCAAGATTTTTAGCCTCAGAAGAAAACTAACTTGATTTCTCAAAAAAACAATTTACTCTCGGAAGCAAAATTTGCCCTTGAGACATGGTTTGCTATGGAAGTAAAAGTGGATTCGGAAGATGTTGGACCAAAAGAACCAATGAGTCTGATCAGAAAAACCTTTAAGTCCTACAGACATCTCAACAACTGCTGAAGACTTCATCAGCTGATGACAACAACTGAAGACATCAGCTGAAGTTCAAGTGCTGAAGTTCAAGTGCTGAAGTTCAAGTGCTAAAGTTCAAGTGCTGAAGTTCAAGTGCTGATGTTCAAGTGCTGAAGACTTCAAGTACTGAAGACATCAGCTGAAGTTCAAGTGCTGAAGACTACAAGTACTGAAGACTTCAGAAGTT
>BJCN01142749.1:1178-11666 GCA_018326445.1 Flaveria brownii
TGCAAGAAGGGCTAGAAAGTGATGAAATGGCTATTAAGACTACTCTAGCTCAAGCTCAAGATAATTAAGAGAAAAAGGAAACACTGTTGAGTTCAATCTATTCAACATTGAAGAAATTGAAGAAAAAACTATTGAGTTAACTGCAACCAAAGAAGAAAAGAAAGCCAAATCTATTGAGGATACTCCAGCATCTGCTTATGCTAGCAAAGATAATACTATTGAGATTACTCCGTCATCTGAAGCAGAAAAGAAAGTGAAGGAGGCCTTCATGGTGAATGTTTTCCATGAAGAGACAAAGAAGAACATAGAAACTGATGAGGTATATACTTTTCTTTGTTCAAATGATTGTATTGAAAAGGTATAAAGATACAGAGTTCATAACGAACGCTTGATCTTGGAAGTTGAGACACTTCAATATCAAGCTCGTAAATATAAAACTGATGAGAAATGTTTCAAAGAAAAGATAGATGGTTTAAACAAATCAACTTACCAATCAAAATTGGATCTTTTTGATAAAGATTATAACATAAACGATTTGACAACTCGTAAAAATGAACTATCTTTAGAAATTAATAAACTAAACAGTGAACGCTTATCTGCAAAATTGATTGTTGAGAAATTTGAGTTATCTTCAAACATGATTGAAAGTATAATCAAATCTCAAATGACTCATAAAATTAATGGTGGCAAAGGAGGAGTTGGTTATTCTAACATTGCGCCACCAATTTGCCATAATTATACTTCATTACCTTCATCAATTAAAAGCCCCGTTAGCTTTAGAAAAAAAATCACTCTATTAGGAAAATTCACAATGAAAAGGGAAAACACGAGACTGTTAAAGAATCTATTCGACAAAGATATACTAATGCCAGATTCTATGTTAACTGTGGAAGTTATCATCAATAGTTTGAGAAAACAACTCGAAAGAAAAATGTGTATCATAATAAATGTTGTTATGTGTGTGGAAAGCCAAATCACATGGCTAGAAATTGTCTTCATTAGCATTTGACTAGTTATTGATTGGAAAGACTCAATGCTCCATAATTAGTGGAGGAGAGTTTATATAGATGATAAAATTACAATCACATGCTACAAGAATATGAAAATTACAAAGAAGTACAACTAAAATAAATATTACAAAGATGACACATTAATATCCCCCCTCAAGCTAGAAGGTGGCGGACCAAGACGGAGCATGGACCGAAATACTTCAAATTGAGGACGAGGCAAGCTCTTGGTAAATATGTCCGCCACTTGAAGCTTGGTCGGAATAAATTTGGTCTGTAATTTACCCGAAGAAACTAACTCACGAATGAAATGATAGTCCAACTCTACGTGCTTAACCCTTTTATGAGAAATGGGATTTTGAGTAAAAAATATGGCACTTTGATTATCGCATAGAATAGTTGGGCGATCCGGTGGCAGAGCGTGTAGTTCTTGCAAGAGATGAGTCAACCAGATTAATTTAGCAGCGGTATTAGCCATTGTTCAATACTCTGATTCATAACTTGAACAGGCGACCGTAGGATGTTTCTTTGCACTCCAAGACACAAGATTTCCACCTAAAAATATCGAGTAGCCATATATAGACCGTCTTATTTCTAGGCAACGCGCCCAATCAGCATCGGAGTAACCAAATAAAGAAGACTTACCCCTTTTGCTAAAGGTTAGCCCAAATGCGAAGGTACCTTTGATGTAACGTATGGTTCTTTTAACTTGTTGAAAATGGTCAACAGTTGGAGCACTCAAGAACTGACTGACTTGGTTGACATCATAAGAGAGGTCGGGACGAGTAATTGTCAAGTATTGGAACGCCCCCACTAGAGAGCGATAATGAGTAGGATCTGAATACGGTTCACCATTTTTAGTTAGAGATATATTTGTAGAAAGAGGGTTGGACACGGGCTTGGCATTTGACAAGTTGGCATGATCATGGATTTCATGAGCATATTTAGATTGATTAAGGAAAAGCCCATCTTTAGAATATGTAACCTCAAGTGCAAGAAAATAATTTAGTTGTCCCAAATCTTTGATAGCAAACTCATTATGTAGCCTTTGAATGAAAGCCTTGAGAACCATGTCTTGATTCCCTGTTAAAATTAAATCATCTACGTTCACCAATAAGTACATAACACAAGAATATTTTTTAAACACAAACAAAGACGGGTCAACCCGACTTCTAGTAAAACCATTTGAAAGGAGAAAAGGGCTCAAACAATGAAACAAAACCCAAAGAGCTTGTTTGAACCGTAAAGGGCTTTATGTAACTTACAAACATGATTGTAAAAATTTGGGTTAATAAAACCGGTGGTTGCTCCATATACACATATTCATCAAGGTGCCCATGTAAGAAGGCATTGTTGACATCAAATTGATGCAACTTCCAATCATTTAGAACTGTTAGAGAGAGAATGACACGAACAGTCAATGCTTTGACCACCGGGCTAAACGTGTGGGAGTAGTTGATGCCTGGAGTTTGGTTAAAACCTTGTGCCACAAGCCTAGCTTTGTAATGGTCAATAGAACCATCCGAATGAAATTTGGTGCGAAAAAGCCATTTAGAGCCAACAACATGTCTTTTTCTTGGATGAGGGACAAGAGACCAAGTTTGGTTTTTATATAAGGCATCTAGTTTACGATGCATCGTATCGACCCATCCTTGGCAGCCGACTTGAAGGTTTTAGGGGTCTGTGGAAGAAAACAGAGCTGAGTGAAGCGCACTATGACAGTTTAAGAGAGATCAACCACATGTCAGGGCTTAAACACACCATCTTTTGACCGAGTAACCATTAGGTGTGTTGAAGCAGAAGGTATCGGTGGTGGATTAGGTGGCATGGTTTCGGTAGTGGATGAGAAGGTAGACTTGGGAATGGGTGTTGGGTTGACAGTTAAGGGGTGGGTTTGGATGGGGCGTTAGGTGATGAAGGGGCGAGGGGATCAGGATTTATGGATGAGGTGGTGGGTGATGGAGGAAAGGTGGATTCAATATTAGTGGATGTGAGGACAGGATTAGTAGAAGTGGGTTGAGGTGAGGAATTAGTTTAGGATGGTAAAGAGGGGCATGAGATAGGAATGTCCATGCAAAGAGTGCATGGAGTGGGGGTGGTCATAATTGAGGGTGTCGTGAAAAAAAGGGGATTGGTTGTATCTGATGGTATTAATGGAATGTCCACATCTAAGAATGCGACAAGTTGTAAATCAGGAGAGGTAGTAGTATTTGGAGTATTGGCATAGGGAAAAACACGCTCATCAAACCGAGCATGCCTTGATATATACACATGAGAAGTGTACGGGTCAAAGCACCGAAAACCTTTGTATCTGCTATAACCAATGAACATACAAGGAAGACTTCGTGGTGATAGCTTATGGTTGGAGTTGTTACGCAAGTATGGGAACACACAACAACCAAATGTTCTAAACGTGGTGTAGTTCCGAACACGTAAATAGAAAAGTTCAAACGAGAACTTACCATTTAAGACGGGAGTCCGTAAGCGGTTAATGATGTAGACCGCGGATGTAAACACATCGACCCAAAAGGGGGAGGGTAAGAAAGCATTAAATAACATGTCCAACCCTATTTTAACAATATGTCGATGTTTATGTTTCGCTCGAGCATTTTGTTGAGGAGTGTAGGGACAAGATAAATGACGAAAAGTCCCATTAGCCTCAAATAGAGACTGAACTCTTTTATTAATGAATTCTGTCCTCCCGTTGCTTTGAAAAACTTTTATTTTTTGAGAGAATTGTGTTTGAACAAATGTCACAAAAACCTCTAATGCGTTATAAACATCCGATTTGTGTTTTAGAGGATATAGCCACGAATATCGAGAATAGTCATCAACAAAAACAACATAATATCGATAATGATCACTAGACACTACGGGTGAGGGTCCCCAAACATCATGATGGACAAGGTCAAGAGGGTTAGTAGCACGTTTGGTGTTAAGTTCAAATGGTAATTTATGGCTTTTGGCCATTTCACATGATGAATAAACTCCCGGTTTGGGTAATAAAGCATTAATAGATAACAGTCCCAAATTTTATAACTTAACAATAGTATCAAAAGCAACATGTCCCTAACGAAAGTGCCAAACTTCAAAAGAAGCATGAGGGCTTTTACGAGAAGCAAGTAAAGCATGATGACTTGAATGCAAAACATATAAACCATTTTCAACTCTTCCTTTGCTAGCACATTCTTGGTTAGCCGATCATGGACAAAAAGATATGGATGAGAAAGCAAAACATCAACATTATTATCTTTGCTTAGTTTGCTTATAGAAGGGATATTTTTGGTAAGGTGAGGTACAACCAAAACGTATTTTAGAAGAAGATTATTAGGAAGAGAACAAGAACCTTTGTAAGTGATGGCAAGAGATTGTCCATTCCTAAAAGTCACATAATCATTAACTGGTAGAGGAGATGGATTGGACACAGTTGCAGCGGATGTGGCCATGTGGTCCGACGCACCTGAGTCAACATACCAATCAGGACCGGAAGTATGGACATGACATTGAGCAATAAAGCTTTGGCTAAGTCATCATCGGTTGCGCATGAATGAGAAGCATAGGTAGAAAGTTTGGGACATGCGTTAGCTTAATGACCATTTACGTGACAAAGTTGGCAGTGAGGTGGATGTGTACAATGTCCACGACCCATGACAGACCCGTTGGGGCGAGAGTTTCGGCCATGAGGACCCCGACCTGATGGGGGCATGGATTTTAGTAGAGAAGGCAACGGTTGGAGAGGAGGATCGATGGAGGGCTTGGAGGAACAATTCATGGCTTTTGGCTCGGGCAAGTAAGTCGACAGAGAGGAGGATCAAATGACAGACCAAGCCCACACAAGAACCGGTGCAGTTGATCATTAACATCAATAGGATGGCCAATGGCAGAAAGTTGAACACATAAGATCTTAAATGGGCGACCATATTCAGCATAGGATTTAGTTCCTTTGTGTATAAGTCGGAGTTGATCGTGAAGAGTATGAACCCGCTCAATGGAGGAGTTACCATAGGCAGCCTCAAGAGCGGTCCAAATTTTCCAAGCCATTAGAAAACTGATAATAAGAGAGACGACCTCTTTCGATAGGAAAGCTTGCAAGATGATAATGGTCTTTTGGATCAGCCGTTACCTAACCAAGATAGGTTGGGTTTTCAATAGATTTTTTGGTTTGAAAAAGCGTGGGGATAGGGGCGGAAGCAGAGCCATCAACATGGCCAAGAAGATTTTAGTAGGCAAGGATCAGAAGGATTTGGTTCTTCCATAAAACATAATTTGATGAAGATAGTTTGATAGTTAGCATGTGAATAATGGTGTTCATAGGTATGTAGCCATCAATGTTAGAAGATGAGGCCATGAGAGAAGCAGAAAGGAAAGTGAAGAGGGGGAGATGTAGGGGAGGGGAAGGAAGGGAAGAAGGGAAATATTAATTTAGGGAGGTGAAGAGAGGAAGGCTCTGTGATACCATATTGATTGGAAAGACTCAATGCTCTACAATTAGTGGAAGAGAGTTTATATATAGATGATAAAATTACAATCACATGCTACAAGAATATGAAAATTACAAAGAACTACAAATAGAATAAATATTACAAAGATGACACATTAATACTAGTAAACAAAGATTTCATAATTCTACTGCAAACAATAGAAAACAATTCTTTCTTAATGCAAAATTTAAATAAAATTTGAATCATTCAACCTCTTTTACTGATAAAAAGAATGATCGATCAAATCCAAATTTGCAAAAAGAAAATGCAAACAAGATATCTTAGATGATTCATTTGTGCAGGAACATCCTTGACCCAACATCAACAGTGTTTGGCACATTGATAGTGGGTGTTTAAGGCACATGACTGGTAATATATCTCCGTTGAACAATATAAAACCTTACAACGGAGGATATGTCATATTTGCTGGAGACAAAGGTGGTAAGATTACAAAGAAAGGTACAATGTCTAATGGTGTGTTAATCTTTGAAGATATCAATTTTATATAGGAATTAAAACATAATTAGTTAAGTGTCTCTAAAATTTGTGACAAACAGTATTTAACACACTTCACTGATAAGAAATGTCTAATTCTAAAACCTGGATTTGTAATTCTTGATGAGTGGATCTTATTGAGAACTATGAGAGACAAAAACACATACTTACTTGGTACGAATGGATCTCATTCATTTCTAACCGCGTCTTGTTTGTTGTCTAAAGCCCGGAAAGTGATTCTTTGTTATGACATCATTGTCTTGGTCATGTAAATATTAAAAATATGAACAAGTTGGTTAGAGAAAATCATATTGTTGGCCTGCCTTTGAAAGAATTTCAACTTACTGAACGTTGTTTGTCATGTTCAAAATGCAAACAACATAAACTTCCTCATAAACTAGTTGCTCATACAAAAATTGACTCTATACTTCAACTGTTGCACATGAATTTATTTGGTCCAGTTAGTGTTTTGAGTTTAGGACATCATGCATATTATTTAGTCATTACTGATGATTTCTCTAGATTTACATGGGTTTTCTTCTTAGCAACCATAGATAAACAAACAAACAAACATACCCAGTAAATCCCACTCAAGAGCAGGGTCTGGGAGTGGTAGGTGGTGGCGAGTCTTTCCTCTATCTTGGGAGATAGAGAGACCGCTTTCGAAGAGACCCCCAACTCAATAACAAAATAAAATAACAATAGCAATCATAATATACGGCATACAACACATAAGTATAAATCACATAAATACTTAGAAAATGCGTACATCAAATAAGTGGCAAGAATCACATATAAGGGCAGATTGAGGAAAACAGGGAGCCCCCAACAAGTCTACGTCTAGCCTTCCTACCCACAGATATGGCTAAAAGTCCTTAATTTTAATTCTACGCCTCCACGCACTCCTATCCTCGATCATGTGCTCAGATAGGTGCAAGTCTACCATATCTCGCCTAATTATCTCGTCCTAAAATTCAATACAGTTGTGGAGAATCAGACTGATAAAACAATCAAGTGCATTCGAAGTGATAATGTGACTTAATTCTACAATCATACATTAAATGAGTTTTGTGATTCAAAGGGAACAACTAGACGTTCAGCAGGAACTCCACAACAAAATGGAGTTGCTGAAAGACAAAACAAAGCCTTAATTGAAATTGCCAGAACAATATTATCAGTAGCCAAATTACGATCATTCTTTTGGGCTGAAGCGGTTAACAATGCATGTTATGTTCAGAATTGTGTGTTAATCAATAAACAATAAAACATGCCTCCTTATGAATTCTTTTAAACATAAACCCAAAGTCAAATACTTCAAAACTTTTGGATGTTGTTGTACTTTGTTAAACACATCTGATTCAAAATCAAAGTTTGCTGAAAAAGCTAATGAATGTTATTTTGTTGGATATTCAGCCAACAAAGTAGCATATCGGGTTTATAATAAAAGATCTAAACAAATAATTGAGTCATTTGATATTGATTGGCATAAGTCTAACAAAACAGACTCAGGATCTGCACCTTCATGGGTACATGATTATGCTTTATTATTAGAAACATTTAATCGATCGTCTATTGTTTCTACAGCTACCATACCTTTGACATCCTCAATTCAGGATATCGTTACCTGATGATATTGGATCGATTTCTTCTCAAGCAAAAGGAGTATCTTCAGATATACCTTCTTCTTCACCTAGTTCAGCGGCTCCACAGATGATCCAACTGATACCATTGAATTTCCCTTTGATGATTTATCTAGTGATAATGATAATCATCAAGAGGAAGACATTATGTATCAACCAGAAGGAGGGAACACTGTTGAAGAACCAGTCGGTCACATATCTAATATAGACGAAGTTATCTCGGAAGATGTTATTCCACAGCTGAGAATTCATAAAGACCATCCAACTAAAGCTATCATAGGTTCATTATCATAGGGAGTTCAAAATCGAAGCCGATCTGGGGCAATAAATACATGCTTGTACTCATGTTTCATTTCTCAAATAGTGCCAAAGAATGTTGAAATGACATTGAAAGAAAACAGATGGGTAGAGGCTATGCAAGACAAATTGATGCAATATAAGAAGTTGAATGTATGGAATCTGTGTGAACTACCAAATGGTAAGTTATCGATTAGAACAAAATGGATATTTAAGAACAAAATGGATGAAAAAGATGTGATTGTCCGCAACAAGGCCAGACTTGTTATTCATGGATTCTATCAGATTAAAGGACTTGACTATGAAGAAGTATATGCTCCTGTTGCAAGACTAGAAGCTATATGAATTTTTCTAGCTTATGCTTCATACAAGAACTTCACAGTTTATCAGATGGATGTCAAAACTGCATTCTTGTATGGTGAAATGAAAGAAGAAACCTATGTCTATCAACCATAAGGTTTGGAAGATCCAGATAATTTTAAATATGTTTACAAGTTAGACAAAACACTTTATGTCTTACATCAAGCACCTCGTGCTTGGTATACTACTCTCACTTAACATTTGCTTGCAAATGGTGATACAAGAGGTGCTATTGATCAAACTTTATTTTAAAGGATTATTGGTGATGATCTAATTCTAGTTCAAGTTTATGTTGATGATATTATCTTTGGATCTACCAATGATGATTTATGCAAGCAATTTGAAGCAGTGATGAAGAAGAAATTTGAGATGAGTTCTCTTAGAGAAATGTTGTTTTTCTTAGGCATCCAAGTTAAACAAGATAATAAGGGTATACTCATACATTAAGAAAATTATGTTCACAGTATCCTCGATTTACAAGTTTCAAGACCCCAAGATAGCTCCAAATCTGATGTCTTCTTATCCTACTTTGACTCCAGATCTCACGGGGGAGGATGTTGATCAACATATGTATCAATCAATATTTGGATCTCTGATGTATCTTACTACAAGCAGACCAGATATCATATTTCCTGTTTGTTAGTGTGCACGTTATCAGAGCAATCCAAAGAAATCTCACATGAAAGCTGTTAAGCAGATTTTTAAATATCTCAAGGGTCAACCAACACTCGGCCTTTGGTATGCTAAAAATTCCGATTTCAATTTTTCATTTACACTGACAGTGATTATGCAGGCTGTAACTTGGAAAGGAAGTCAACTACTAGTTGATGTCAATTTCTTGGTAATAGTTTGATTTTATGGCAACGCAAAAAGCAGCAGACAATATCTATATCCACTACAGAAGTTGAATATGTGGCTATTTCAAATTGTTGTTCACAGATTGTTTGGATTCAACAACAATTACTTGATTATGGCCTTAACATTTATGAGACTAAAATTTTGTGTGATAAAACTGCAATGTTGAACATCGTGAAGAATCCTATCCAACATTCAAAGACAAAATACATCAACATCCAAATGCATTTTATCCGTAATTGTTTTGAACAAAAGCTTATTCATTAGGAATATGTTCCTTCAGATGACAACATCGCTGATTTGTTTACTAAGGCATTTGATCATTCCAGATTTGACTTTTTAGTCCAATCATTGGGAATGATTAACTTTAGTTAACTCTTATTCTTACACCCTTTCCAAAATATTTTTATCTGTCTTTAGTTAAAATTGTTATTTTCTTTCTAGATAATCACAATTTTTAGGGGAGAAATTTGAAAATATTTTGAAAAAGATGTTGTTCTTATGGGAAGTAAATAGTTTAAATAAAAGTACAAAAAGATTTTGTTTTACAAAGATTGAGAAAATTAAATTTTCAAGACGATTATAGGAAATGATAGTACATTTCTTGATTTTGAATCGTTACACTCTACGACATACAAGAAAATGATTTGGATTATGTTTGATATGTTGATAGACAAAACATTCAAGATTAAAAAGCATTATGTTCAGTGATGCATTGAAAGTAATCTTTTATGAATGAAGTAGGTAACTCATTAAGGTTTCATGATAACACTGATTCCATGCTAAAAGAGACTGAGAGTTACAGTCTATTCATACTCAAGCTAGTTATTTTCTGACACAGTTGATCTCAGATAATGTATATATGTGTAAAACATCAAAAGATAATAATGTATACACAAGAAAGAAAAAATAAAAAAGAGATAAACCAAACAAAAGGAGCAAAAAGAAGCCAAAGTGGCCATATAGGAATAAAGATGCCAATGAGCACATTAATAAAATATATGTCATAGACATACATATATTATGATAATATTTTTTTATTGAGAATATGTTATGACACATGAGGCAAAATAAAAAAGATGGGGCATGTAAGTCCGACTTGGTTCTTTTACGATCACTTCCTTTTCCAAAGCTTTCACTTTGCTTTGTGAGTGCTATAAATTGTACATAGAAAACCTATTAAAAGATAATCAATTATTCCAAAATATCTTCCTTAAAATGATAAAAAGAACTTAAAAATGTTAAATTGTGTTTTCAGGTGTTTAAAATGGTAAGATGGATAATAAAAGCATACATAGCAAGAATTTGAAGAAACCCGAGCTTTGAAATCCAAGCATGGGGTCGTGCCCTATT
>BJCN01142750.1:0-14581 GCA_018326445.1 Flaveria brownii
ATGGACCTTCTCATAAACTTTTCTAAGTTGGTGAGTCTTCAGAGGTGACAGCGAAAAGTAGTTCAGCTTTTGTCTAAAGGTGATAAGAGAAAGCATGTCTTCTCTGTATTCGGAAGAAATCAGACTATGGATTCAGAAGACTTTGTCTCTGAGGTTTCGGAAGACTTCATCCTTGGCTTCAAAAGATATGGTCATTTGGTTTTAAAAGATTTTACATTTAGCATATTTTCCTGAGTTGTGTAAAATCTTCCAAATGAACTTCTTTGTACTTCATGCATGCATGCTGAGAGATCTTTGGTTGCATTAGCCATTATATATAATACTTACAGTTTCTAACAAAATGGGCACCGATCTAAGACCTAATAACGATGGTTGCCAGTGATAGAGGTAAGCCTGCACTGTTTTGTTTGCCATCAATTATAGGTATGTCTTTCTTATCTGATTTTTTCCTGTCTTTTAGCAACTGTAATTGTTGTTTACATCATAATGTTTGGACATACATCACCGTTACGTATGAACAAATATCTAGGGTTTTGTTTTTAGGTTATCCTAATTAATGTTTGGAAGCACAAAACTTGCAAAAGGTATCAGAAAACCCGAAATCGATTATGTTACCTCAGGATTACTATAGTTGTTGGATTCTGGCAAGAGATAGTTCCTAGGACATAGAGGTTATGAATATGTAGATATTATGAAAAATTGAACATATAAGAATCTTCATGGTGCTAATAGTTGTCATGTCTTCATGTCTCTAATCTTCATTATAAAACATCATATTATTTATTTCTTCTATTACAATTCTATTTTTCATGTTATCTTCATGAGTTTTAGTGTTTAGTTATCTTTTAATAGTGTGTTAGGATTCTTTTATTGAAAGCTAGTTGTGTTGATTAAACTTTTTGGAGGGGGTTAAATGCAAGCAAAACGAGTTTGCTATAATTAACCCCAGGGATTGTTATTGTTGGTTGAAGGTCATTGAAGGCGCAACAAGTTTGCTAGGCTTAACCTTTAGGAGTGTTTGTCATGGTTTGAGGGTTGCTGCTATAATTGACATTATTCTTTCAGAGATCCTGTAAGTTTGTGTTTGTGCTATTTTTTAGTTGCTATTGTATTCTTATTTTTACATGTTATGTTAAGAATATATATTGTAACTCTGATTGATACATGCATCTTTTTCCAAACACACTTTTGATTCTCATAAAGACACATTGAAATGGAGCTAGCTTTTTCATAAAGACAAAAAAAGAAGGTAGAAGAGAAAGATGACTTGTTTACTTCACATGTGAAGTAATTCAAGACGACTTAATCATTTGCTAAGATGTGAATAATGTTAACACATCGATACTCAATGTAAGGATTACACTTAGAGGCTGATGCAACCAAATAGCTCTCAGCATGTATGCATGCGTGAATTATGCTAAGTATAAAATCTTTCGAAGCCAAAGACCATATCTTCCGAAGCAAAAGATAAAGTCTTCCAAAGTTTCAAATACAAAGTCTTGCGAAGCCAAATACTGATTTCGTTGAATACAGAGAAGATATGCTTTCTCTGAACCACCTTTTAACAAAAGTTAAACCACTTTCCGCTGTCATTTCTAAAGACTCACCAACTTATATAAGTTGGTGAAAAGTCCATACTTTTGTGAAATTGTAGATTATGGTCTTTTGTCTGTAACTTTCTACTTTTGTACTTTTATCCTGACTGTAATATTAGGATGTGAGTTATGGCATGTCATAGTCAGAAGTCAAAAGACAATCTGACTTTTGACTTTACATTGATCTTATTGTCTAGATTAGTGTTCTAGCTGGCTTTTAAAGTATAGTCGTTTGTAGAATGTAGTATAAGTGTTTCAAGTACTTATCTTTATTTATATGCTTTGTAACACTTGTAAAAGAACTTGAGAGTAATATATATCATTCTTGAAAATCATATTATCTTGTTATTAATCTTGTTCTATCTTATTACTTGTGTCCTTAGTATCACCATAAAATTGGTTTCTATTTTGTTAAGTGTTTTAAGTATATCCTCATTGTGAAACTTTTGCATTGACCCCTTGTAACGGTCCTGCACTCAACGTTGCAAATCACTTAACTAATTTATTATAAAAAAACTGGGAGATCGTTAGGATAACAATAAAGGAGAAATTAAACTATCAACTGTATTAGCAATATTAATAATCCCTTGTTTTGATAATAATGTGAAACTATGACTTGTGATCTTATTTTGCAAATTAAAAATGAATATATATCACATACAAGTTCATAAATATTTAGTTCATCATAAAGTGTGGTGATTCAAGTCCAATCAAATCCAACACAACAATTATATGAATTAAATAAGTGAAAATTGATGAATAACATTAAAGAATTCAAGGTAAATCGTCTAGTGTGGAGATTCAATTTCAATCTAATTTAACAATCATGGTAATTACATAGAAGTAATTTATGGTCAACATTAGAAGTCTTTAAGATAGATAAGTATGTTTCCAGTGACGAGAGATTTTAAGAAAACAAGTTTATTAAATGGATAACTGACTTATTGAAATTTGAATTTTAGCTAAAACAGTGTTTTCCATAAATTCTTTTTTTTATGAAACGTAATTAGCTTAGCATTAATCTCATGCTAAATGTGCAATTAAGCTTAGTTAGTAATTAAATGGGATTACGGAATTTTAAAAATAGATTGTAGAAGAAATCTACTATGTTGGGAATATTTTCAAAATTTGCTTTTGCAAAGAAGACGCAAAATGACTATAAAAGACAAGAATTTACCAACTAGGAAAGCATCTTGGCTTCTTTAGACGTTTTATTATAATTAATCTCATTTGAATGACTAAAATATCTGTCAACTTAAGAGGGGTGAATAATGCTTTATTGAAACTCAAAATTGGTGAAATAAAGGGTGAAATAAAGTGAAGAATTGGAATAAAGACTTGATGTAACTAGTCATAACATTCATAAGAAAAAGAAGCAATTTGGGGTGACCATGTGAACCATGGTCGATATATCGACCATGGCTTTGATGTTAAGGTCTCAGGTTCGATCCGTGGAAACGGCCTCCCCATAAAAATGTGGGGGAAAGACCGCGTACATCTTCCCTTAAATGGGACGGACCCTCCCTGGACCCTGCGAAAACGCGGGAGCTCTTTGCAGCACCAGATACGCCCTTGAGTTGTGTCTATAAATAGAAGCCTCAAACACCATTTCTCTTCACCCTGTTTGCTCCTAACCTTGTGTAATAGTGATAGAATATCTCTCATTAATTCCCGCATAGTCAACATTCTTGAAAGTGAGAAAATCAAGATCAATGATTAAATATAAAATAGAAAAAGTTATGCTTCAAAATTTTATCTTCTTATTCTTTCACTTTATTTGTATATGTTAGTAGTGTGTTATCACATAGCTTGAGCTTTAAAAGATTCATCAAGTGTTAGACATTTAGTGTGATGTGATCACTTTTACTAGTGAAAATAGTGAGATCAAAGTGTTCACATCCTTTGCAAATTGAGATGTTATCCCGGCGGAAGCGTGAAATGCTTGTGTGTGACTTCTCGGTTCGAAACGCATTGATTATAATAAATACAATCATAGCAATTAACTAAACACAAGTTTCCATTAAATATATCATTTAGGATTACAATATTCGTACAAAATTTGTCTAAAATATTAGACTTTTACATATTGTTTATGATCCCTAAGTCAAAATATTTATCATAATCACTTCATATCATTTCCCAGCTAGTAATGGACGTAAACATCCACATGCAGGCTGTGATCCATCAAATCCAAAGTGATCCATACACATAGCTTTCCGATATACTCATACCATTCATTATACAGGTTGAATGTGTAAACTAAGTTATAGAACATGATGACAACCTGAAAAAGCATACTCAAACAGTCAGTACAAAGTTGGTGAGAACATAAGTTTGATAATTAATAATAAGTTTCTTAAATGATACAACATAAACAAGTTCACAACCAAACCTTACTTACATACCAAGTGATTCATAACTGTCACAAATATAAATCACAGAATCAAATAATATAACATCACGACCCCTATTCGGTAGTCTCAAGTGGTTCTAGTTGGTGCAGGAAACATGTTTTTAAGTAGCGCTACCTATATTATCTAACGATTCCTTATACGAAATAATGGTTGTGTCTTTAGGCAATCAATGACAGTAAGTTATCAAAAATTCTCATTTATATTAGCATCAAAATACAAAAACACACAGTATGCTTTTTCCCCCAAAAACTTATAAATAAAAAGGGGCTATGTTACTCACCTTATTTCCAGCCAAATGTCAAATAATTCCTATAAAATAATTATTTATTAGAATAAATTTTATTTCTTTAAAATTTTTAGTATTTTAAATCACTAATTCATGACAGAATTCCAAATCTGTAGCTATTCTCCTTCTACTCTCCTAAAATCATCAAAATTTTCCAGCAGGAACACTCAAAAATTTAATTTATGTCATAAAATTTTCGATCAATAATTCATAACAGGCAATTTACTAGAAATTTTAAACATTTCATATTAATTGGCAGAAATAGTTAAACATCTCTAAAAATTTAAAAATTCATAAAAATTGTTCTATTATGAATATCATAATCTATGTACATTTTTCATGATTTATCCTACTCTTTTACTATTTCTTCATAATTTCCTCTTATTAATTCTTCTAAAATACAAAACTTAGTCATTCTTGTGAATTAATTCATGAAATTTATTCTTCAATTCCGATTTAACATATGGATCATAATATAAATTTTACAGATTTTTATTGAGTCTAGATCGTCCATTTGGTAATTTCCTTCTATTTATTTGAATTAATCATATAAATTAATATATCCTTTAAAATTATTCCATAATTTCCAAATTATTATTTACAATATTTTCTAATAAATTTCTAAATTTTATTCCTACAATCAAAGTTATTTAAGTATTTAATCCAATTTATCATAAATATTCCATGTTTCAACCCTTTAATTATTGTATTTTGGTTTAAATCTTTGATTTTTATAAAACCTTAATTTTTTTTATTTTTGTTAAGATCTAGAGTCAATAGATCTAGATTCAATGTACAGGCTTAGAAATTTAATCATCTTTTTGTAATAAACTCTTGTACATATTTATCTTATTGTATGCAATATATGTATATGTTAACCTATTATATGTGTTTATTTATATGTGTGATTGCAGGAATAACATCATACTTGGTCAATTTGAAAATTGACCAAGTGTAAGAACTATCTATGGATAAACAGAATATTCTTCCATATGTATTCTAACAAAACAACAAGGAATTGCGCTTCCGAAGATCTTCTGCGGAAGAACAAATTGTTGTGGATGAAGTAAAGTGACTTAACTCCTACGAAAGACCAAAGTCCTACAGAAGGGTAAACTCCTACGAAAGATCAGGGTCCAGCGGAAGACACAAGTCCTACGGAAGACCAAAACACTCGACTGTACACCAAGTACATCAAGTCAACAAGTCAAACACTAAAATGATCTCATAAAGTCAACTTCTGCGTACGACTTCGCTTTAGTCAGATAACATCACATCAAGACATTCATTGAGTAACTTTCTTACCATGATAAGAAAGTTACTATTACCCTAATAGTAAAAAAACCTAAGCCTATAAATACAAGGCGTAGGTGCACACTTTTAGGTACTGATTGCTACGGATTGATATCAATCATAACCTAACAACAAACCCTAGAAACCCTAATAGAAACCGCAACAATATACACCAAATCATCATCATTAGAACCCTAGCAATCAATTATAGTAATCATTCAATCATTATTTGTTCAATTATAATCGTTAATCAATATTAATGGAAAACTTTTGAATCAAACGTGTTTGTTCATTTATCATGTTCATCTGTTTTACATTTATCTGAATTGTTCTTCATTGATTCATATTACGATTGTTATTTTATCACCAATCAATTAAACAACGAGTGGTGATAATTCCACGATCACTATTCGTACAATCTAACCTGATAATTTCCTATTCGATCATTGAATTAACAGGTGGTATCAGAGCCAAGTGCTCATTGATTTAAATCAATTGATCTATCAGTGTTAGATTTGTTTAATTGTTTGTTTATATCATTAGATCTGTCAGATTTCTGAGATTTTGAGTAATATTGCTTTAAGGGTGTTCATAACGACTTGAGAGTTCATAACTCAGATTCAAGGGTGTTATTGAATGAATTAATGAACACACAAGTTGAGTTAAGCTAATCGATAACTAACTAAAGAATTTTACTCAACAATTTGGCAATTTAAAATCATCAAACCCTGATTTATCATTCGATGAGTATGTTCCATTGCTCAGCTATTGTTAATCTATATCAAAATAGTTTTGATTCATAGTTTTGTGTCGCTGATCGATAATCAACGGTTATTCAAAAAAATTTGGACAAACTTATCATCAAACATCCTCAATTCCATATTGGTTGAGAACTTATTAAGAGGATCGACTAATTTTGACTTTAACGACTTAACTAAAGATAATTAAGAGTTTGTCATTAATTAGATCATTTACAACTGAATTTGTGTTTTAGTTAACAATTATCAAATTAACTAAGATGAGTAATTCACTCGTTGGATCACTTACCAACCTCCGAAGTTGGAAAACAAAGTTGATTTCAAAACATGGAAAATCAGGTTCAGGAATCATGTGAATTACACTGATTCTGATTTATGGGTGTCCATTATTGAAGGTCCTTATATTCTACCAACTCTCGGACCTAACTACAAGGACAACAATCAACCCATAAGTCTAAAGGATCTGTCACCTGAGGATGAAAAGAAGGTCAAAGTTGATATTAGAGCTTATAGTATACTTACTATGGCTCTACCTAAAGACCTCATAATCAGGTGTGAAAATTTCAAAATAGCAAACTCCTTATGGAAGATTCTTCACACTCTTTGTGAAGGGAGTGATGAGATCAGAAGCATTAAGAAGGATACACTTCACTCACAATATGAAACTTTCCATCATATTGAAGGTGAATTTGTTCCTCAACAACTACACATATTCATGTACTTGGTGACTGAAATGAACATATTGGAGTTGAAATACACCAATGAAGTGCTGAACAAGAAGATGCTCCATACTTTACCTAAAATTTGGACTCAAATAGTATCCATGTTTAAGAATACCTTAGATCTCAAAGCCATTGGACTAGATACTTTGGTAGCTAAGGTAGAAGCACTAGAACTGGAATAAAAAAACAAGAAACAATAGTACAAAGGCACCCATTGCTCCTTACCAGTTCAAAGAAACTAAGGTGTTGGAAGTGCTTTTATCTGCAATCATGATGATGGAAGCTCTTGTGCTTTGAGTGATGATGAAGAAGAAGTTGGTTTTTATGTTTCAAGGCCATCCAGATCTAAAACTCAAAGCAATTCAGCAAGAAAAGAAGAGGAAGACATGATGTGGGAAAAAGCCCACCTGTTGCATCATCAAAGGAATCCTCCTAAAACTGAAATAACAATAAAAAAGAACCAATTACTGTGGTTCTGGACTCAGAAGAACAGAAGACAGCTTTTGCAGTATTCAGTTCATGCTTTCAAGCTTATCTGGGTATTACATTGATACCTGCACACATTTGCCAGCAAGATTTTGAGGAACTACATCCAGATGAAGTTGAAGAGATGGATCTGCAATGGCAAATAGCCATAATTACTTACAGAGCCAAATTGTATCTGAGAAGAAACAAAGGATTTGTGGCTGCAGGTAGAACAACAAAGATTGGTGCTAATAACTCCAAGGTGAGATGCTACAAATCCATTTTGTATGGTCATTTCTCAAGGAAATGAAATCAATAATCAACAACTGATTTGAGACAAAATCAACAACATCTGTCTCAACAACACCAGTCTCACCAATAATCAACAAGTCAAAGAACCTTCAAACAGCCTCAACATACAAACTCATCCCTACCAGCCACAAGTTCATCAGTAGGTCCGAGTAAAACCAAGAAAACTGGGCTAATCATTCTGTAAGATGGAACATGTGATTGGAGCATGTATAAGAAGGAGGTGTTGGAAGAAAATCAAGCTTTAATGGCTAACATGGAGAACAAAGTCCACCTATGGCTAGAGAGGTAAGGGATAGATTGTGTTCATCAACTTGTGTTGAAGAGGTTGAGATATATAGAGTCCATGCTTAATAATTGGATAATAAAGTAAAAGAAACAATGGTTTTGAATTAATCTCATGTAAGAGATCGTAAATTATATCAGATTAAAATAACCTCTTTACAAAAGGATTTAGACAAGCTGGTTTCTGAAAATTACAACCTAAAAGCCCAAGTTAAGCACCTGACCACCTCTTGAACAAAATCCATGTCTGATCATACATCAATTGAAGTGACACTTTAGAAGTTTCAATTATCATCTCAGCAATATGAGAAATTGTTAAATTCTCATATTGAATCAAAGAACAGGTATGGGTTGGGTTTTAAAGATGTTGCACCCCCATTGAATGATAACTATATTCCTTTACCTGAGTCTATGACCAACAGTTTATCAAACCATTTTATGCCAAACACCAAAATTGAACCAAAAACTGAAATTAATCAATTGGAAAATGGTAATGATACTAAGGTGAGTGAAACTAAGTCTTCTGAATCAGAAGTTTTAAAACAAAATGACTCAGAATTTGACTTTGATGAGTGTGATGACTTGGGTGATTATAATGAACATGATGAGCAACATGTTGATGGTTTGGGTAAGGGAAAGAATGTTTCATTTGAACCCATCATGCCCAAAGTTCTTGAAGAAATCAAGATACCTTATCCTCCAAAGCAAAGAAATATGCTAAAGACAATTTACAAGAGGATAACTCAGCTGAATGAAGGACTTCATGAGCTCAACAAACAACAAAAATCTCCATCAACAATAGCTAACGTTGTCAATGCCAAATCTACGGAAGAAGTAAAAATCACATCCGCAGAAAAGGCAAAGAAAACAACAGCAGTAGAACTTCTACGGAAGAAGAAACATGTTGATCTTTCAACATCCGTAGAAGATCTACGGAAGCAGAAATCAATTGCATCAACAATCATCAAGAAAGCCAAGCAACAGAAAGCTGTGAATCCTAAGTAATAGAAATTATCTGCTGTTAAACAAGAACCCTTTGACATTATGTCTGGGAATGGTAAGGATTCATCAGCTGCCAAATTTGAAAAGGATTAAAAGGCACAAAAGCAAACAAAGAAAAAGAAAGTGATTAATCCTGAAGGTGATACAGAGGAAAAATACTGCAAGTGGTGTGATATGCATAATCACAACACTGATGAATGCTACTTTAGCAGTTTTTGCTCCATCTGCAACATGAACAATCACATGACTTCTTATTGTTATTTTAACAAACATTATGCTATTTATAATAAGAATAACCATTCTACTCAGGAATGCTATTTCAACAAAAATAACAAAACAAAGAGCACAAAGAAGCAACAATCTGAGAAGATTGAATCAGACTCATAATCAAGTGACAGTCAAGAAGATTCAAAGCTCAAGAAGCAGTAGCAAAAGAAAAAGGTGTCCAAAGCAAAGAAGCAAACTTCTGCTAAGGATAAACCAAAGAAGAAGAAGGTGAAACAACAACCTCAACTTAACACACCTCATAAGAAGGTAGAGTTAAAAGAGCAAAAAGCCAATGCTTATAAAACCTTCTTTGAAAATTTTGAAAAGGGTACTTTAATATCACAATCAAAATCAAAGGATGATGAAACATTCTTCAATCAAGGTTCATCATCAAATTCAAAGTAGAAGAAAAACAAAGAGAAAATGAAAGAAGAAGTGATTGTGAAACAAGAACAAAGTGTTTCAAGCCTATCTTCACCAGAATCATCCTCACCACAAGCAAAACATAATGAATCAATTGAGTCTAAAATCAAACATGAATCATCAAGACTCATTCATGAGGGAATAACAATTTTAGACATAAGTGGTCAGCCCAAGATCATTAAGGCTTGGGTTCCACGTTCTAATTGATTTCATTATGTATGCAGGAACATCCTTGGAGGACTGACAACAAGTGGTATGTTAACAGTGGGTGTTCTAGACATATGACAGGCAATTGTTCTCTACTTCATTACTTCAAACATAAAAATGCTTCATATGTGGCATTTGGTGGGGATAAGAAGAGAGGTAAAATTATTGGTGAAGGAATGATAACAAATGGTGTACTCAAGTTTAAGAAAGTAAATTATTGTGAAAATTTGCAATACAATTTACTTAGTGTTTCTCAATTTTGTGATCAAAATTATACCACTTTATTTGATAACACTTATTGTTACATTCTTAAGTTAGGTTTTTCAGTTCCAGTAGACTGGATCCTTCTTAAAGCATCAAGAAAAGGAAATACATATGTTTTGGATATAAACAACATATCTATAACAAGCAAGGAAACCTGCCTAATTTCTAAGTCTTCAGAAGATGAATCTCAACTATGGCATGAAAGGATGGCTCATTCCAACATGAAGAACATGAACAAGCTGGTCAAAAATGACTTTGTCATTAGCCTACCACAGAAAGAATTTTATTGTTCTAATCATTGCTCATAATGTTATAATGGAAAACAACATAGAGTGTCTCATAAATCCAAAACAATCAACACAAATACAACACCACTCAAAATGCTTCACATTGACCTTTTTGGTCCAACCAATGTTATGAGCATTGGAAAAGGCAATATTGTTTGGTTATTGTTGATGATTTCACTAAATTCACATAGGTCTTTTTCTTAAAATAGAAAAATGAAACATCAGATACATTAATAGAGTTTATCACTAAGATTAAAAATCAACTTGATTTGAAAACCAAAATTTTAAGAAGTGATAATGGGTCTGAATTTATTAATCATGTTTTAGATTCCTTTTGTAGGAACAAAGGCATAGCAAGACAATTCAGTGCACCAAGAACTCCACAACAAAATGGAGTTGCTGAAAGAAAAAACATAACTCTCATTGAAGCAGCAAGAACAACGCTAGCTGATTCACATCTACCAATCACTTTTTTGGCAGAAGCAGTGAACACAGTATGCAATGTTCAAAACAGTACAATAGTTATCAAAGAACATAACAAAACACCATATAAGCTTTTAGTTAAAAGAAAACCTTTTATAGGATATCTTATAACTTTTGGTGTCATGTGTCTATTTTAAACACAAAAGATCAATTAGGAAAGTTTTCTGAAAAAGCCTATGATGGTTTCTTTGTTAGTTATTCATCAACATCTGAATCATACAGAGTTTACATTCCACATCAACACATTATGAAAGAAACACCTAATGTAAATTTTGATGAATCCTTATTTCCAACATCTGTTAAAGGATCATCATGGTTGTTTGATATAGATGCATTAACAAATTCATTTTACACTGGTTATTTGAATGTTGCAGGTTCTACGAATACATGCTATCCTTATGTACGTCCAAACATGAGTGAAATGCCATTAACTGCTGATCCTCCAAGACCACAATCTCACACTTCAAGTTTTGTTGATCCTGGCCCTTCATCTTAAACAAGCAATGAACAGACTGATGGAAATGATATTTTATTTTCTAAAGAGATGAACAAAGTATCAGTAGGAGTTAACTCTGTATCCGCAGAAGTTGTTATTGCATCTGGAGGAATGAACACTGCATCAGCAGATGTTCCTTTAACATCAGTAGATATTCCATTTACTTCCAGATGTGATTCATTATCTTCAAAGAACAACACATCAGCAGATCCTCAAACAACATCCGTAGATGTTCCTATACCTCCTACAGAAGTTCTTCCTGCATCTACTGATACACAAGAGCATGAAGATGGTTATCATTCAATAATAGATCATAATAATGAAGAATTTGACTACTTTATTGATTCTCCATCTTAGTTGGATCCATCTCCATCAACAAACCTGACCAACCTGGAATCATCCATTCTAGTTGTAGCAATACTAACATCTATAATTCATAAGAATCATCCAATAGACAACATCATTGGTAATCTTAATGAAAGAACCAAAAGAAGCCAAGGAGGGACTGCCAACATTTGTCTTTTCTCTTGTTTTCTTTCACAACTGGTTCCTCCCAACGTTACTGCTGCATTAAAAGACATCAGTTGGATTGAATCTATACAAGAAGAGCTTTAGCAATTTAGAAAGCAAAAAGTTTGGAATCTTTTTGATCTTCCTGAAGGCCAATATCCAATTGGCATAAGGTGGCTTTTCAAGAACAAACTTTATGACAGAGGTATCATAGTAAGAAATAAAGCAAGGCTGATAGCCCAAGGCTATACCCAAGAAGAATGGATTGATTATGATGAAGTCCTTGCACCAGTTACAAGGATTAAAGCAATTAGAGTCTTCCTAGCCTATGCTTCATATATGAAGTTCATAGTTTATCAAATGGATATGAAATATGCCTTCTTATATGATAAAATTGATGAAGAAGTCTATTTTATGCAACCACCAGGCTTCGAAGATCCTGATTACCCATACAGGGTATACAAGCTTGACAAAGCTTTGTATGGTCTTCATCAGGCACCAAGAAAGTGGTATGAAACATTATCTACCTTCTTGCTCAAGCATGGATACAAAAGGGGAATAATTGATCAGACTTTCTTCCTCAAGCATGAACATCAAGATCTTCAGGTTGTCCAAATCTATGTTGATAACATTAATTTTGGATCAGCAAACAAGAGATTGTTTGAAAGCTTTGAAATTTTGGTAAAATATAAATTTAAGATGAGTTCCATGGGAGAACTAACTTTCTTCCTAGGTTTACAAGTTCATCATAAACCAGATGGCATATTCATCAATTAGGAGAAGTATGTCCATCAAATCTTAAAGAAGTAAAACCTTGCTGATACTTCTTCATGCAAAACATCGGCATCAACAATAGATAAGATTGTACCTGATCCTACAAGAAAGCCAGTTGATCAAAGATTATATAGATCAATGATAGGATCTTTAATGTACTTAACTGCTAGCAAACGTGATATAATGTTTGATGTGTGTGTTTGTGCTAGGTATCAATCAGATCCAAAAGAGTTATATTTGAATGCAGTCAAAAGGATTTTTAGATACCTTAAAGGGAAGCCAGCCCTTGGACTTTGGTATCCAAAGAAGGAGAATTTACCCTCTACTCATATTCTGATAGTGACTTTGGAGGATGCAACAACAATAGAAATTCCACAACTGGTGGATGTCAATTTATAGGCCCAAGACTTGTTTTTTGGAAGTGCCAAAAGCAAATAAATGTATCAGTATCCATAGCTGAGGCTGAGTACATAGTTGCTTCAGCTGGTTGCTCTCAAGTATTATGGTTACAAAACCAATTACTTGATTATAGTTACAATTTTCTTCAAACACCAATTCACATAGATAGCTCAACTGCTATGTTCATCACTGCTAATCCAGTGCAACATAGTAAAATAAAACATATAGAAATCAAAAATCATTTTCTGAGAGACTGTTCAGAAAAAGGTTTGATCTAGTTGTTCAAAGTGGATACAAAAGATCAGCTTGCTGACTTGTTCACTAAAGCCTTTGATTCAGTAAGATTTAATTTCTTAATTGAATCATTAGGATTGATCAACTTAGATTAGCAATCATCACAAAGAAAACCATGATCTATCCTTCCTCAATATAAAATAAAAAATATACAAAAATACTTACTGTTGATACATGATGTCCCTAGTTTATTGTACTTAAACATTTATGTCTTGCATTTCTTGTATATGTGTAATACAAGGGTATTATTATAATATGATATATGTTTGGATGTCTATTTACTATTCATTATATTGTATTCTTATAATGTTTATTACTACACACTTGATTGAATATTATATATAGGTTTGTAGTAGTTATTCACAGTTCTGAGTTAGTAAGATTCAAAAATATGTTTGACTTAGTCTTGTGGTCATTCATGCTAATGGACCATGCTTATTGACCAGTTGCATGACTGAACCAGTTGACTGGATCAGTCGCACGACTGAGTCATACGACTGGCTCAGTTGTACGACTGAACCAGGTGACTGGATCAGTCGCACGACTGAACCATTCATAGAGTTCAGTCGTGCGTATGAATCAATCGCTTGACTCAGTTGCACGACTGAACCATGCTAATGGCTCAGTCGTACGACTATACACTACAACCTATATATACCACGTAATTCATGGAAAACAGAACTCTTCGAATATCATAATACCCTATCCGTCCAGAGCATTCTAGTTCGTCCATCCAACTTCATAGTTCGTCCCTAATTGATTTCTACTCGTTCTTAACATTGTTTAATCGTTAGATCGATCTGGGTTTACGTTCTCACTAATTGGATCGCCAATCAAATAGGATTCTGCACTATTTGATTTGGTTTCATGTGAATCAGTTAATACTCCGTACGTACATGGTCCTAACAAGTGGTATTAGAGCTTTGGCTCTTGATTCTTCGTGGATTCGATTGGTGTTTTCGTTAAAATTAACGTTTCTAATTCAAAAGATTCGTGTTTTGATTCAAAAAGTGTTTTTGAAGTGTGCATGATTCAAAAGTTTCAAACT
>BJCN01142752.1:0-10550 GCA_018326445.1 Flaveria brownii
TGTATATGTATAGATTGAAGGAAGATTTTAGGTCAGTCAGTCAGATACTAAATCAAACAACCAAGTTTCAGTCAGATGCAGACTCAGTCAGAGCTTCTAACTGGGTTAGCTTCTGACTCAGTTAGATCCTACTCAGTTAGCAGTAATCAAACAGCTCCTTAGTCTTGTCCATATAAGACTGTCCACAACACTAAAAGGCGATATTCCCACAAATAGTCCTAGTCAGCATGCCACATCAACTTTCCACTAACTTTCATCCATCCTTTCCACAATCAACTTTTACCCCCAACACCATCCTTCCCACAAATAACTACTAAAAAAACAAAGCAACAAACATTTTTATGACGTGGGCCCCATAAAATGCATCCATGGAGCGCCCTTGACAAAGGGCGGGTGAAGGACGGATGGGTCTGCACAACGCAACCCTTCCGAAGGGCGGCACGAGCGAGACTAAGGGTGGGACTAAGGGCGGTGCGTTGTGGACAGACTAAATTAATTTTATGTTTGATCTTGAGAGTTTTTATTCAATGAAACTTTATATTTCTCTAGTAATTAACCTGATAGCTGATTTGATGAAACATCTCTAGAGAAATCATAAAAAATGAAAACAAATATATGTGATGCTTAAAATCTATATTTATGTTTTTTGATATGTATTTATTAATATTGGTTTTTACGTGTTAATTTATTTTATTAAAATTTTGAATTTATGAATATTTATCTTAAAAGTTTTCAAATATAAATATCAAGTGATTACACAATTATTAAACTCAAAGGGATAACTAATTAATAATAACTACCGCCATTTTTCCTATCATTAGTGATACCTTAATCATATCCCAATGGCTCAATACCATTTATACAACTATGGGTAAACAGATTTTACGCAACATGGATTTTCCAACACTGGTGAGTATTGAACTACTGACGCACCATTCTTGTATTCTAATCACAATAGTACTCACATTCGGCCTAATGAATATAAAGATAATGATCATATATCATCTTATGAGACATCTATGCAACCACAGGATCAAATGTTTGATGATGATCTCCAACAACTCAATCACTGGGATCATGTGAAGTACCGATCTGCTGAAGAAAGTTCAACTCAAAGCTGTAATGTTTTCATGCAATCTGGAGAACAAGACTTTGAATCTTCTGTTGGTAGTACTGATAATTTTCTTGGGGAATCTTTAACTTTAAATTATCTGCCAGCTTTGGAACAATGGCCGAATAAGGGTGACGAAGATAACGGGCCAGGGTCCATGAGTATTAAGAAACCAAGTGCCTTAGTCATTGATCTGTTCGAATAGAATGGGTCAAGGGTCCATGAATGTCAAGAAACTGAGAGCCTCTAGGCTGATTAATTCATTGCATCTCAAATCAAAGAGCATTTGTCAAGTTTTATCCAGCATAAAGAGGTTTATACATCATCTCAAGGAAAATATATATTTTTGGATGAAAATAGTCTATCAAACAAAAGAAAACTGATTAATATACATGGTTTATGCAGGAAACATTAGGAAATACACCACTTACAGTTGGTCAAAACACATGCCAGTTAGGCTTCAAGGATAAGCTATATCTCACCCCTGCACCAATATATTGTTCGTCTTGTTACTTGCGGATCAAGCAAAATGTTGTTTATCATCGGTCAAATGATGAGGACACCAACACACAACATAGCTTTTGTATGGCATGCTTTAAGGGATCTGGTGGGGGTACTATTTTATCACCAGGAGGTTCTGTTTCAAAAGCAGTTTTGCACAAAACAAAGAATGATGTCGAAAAAGAGGATTCAGTAAGCCACTATACACGTCATTTTATTTATTTTAAGTTTTTTTAATGTTTATAAAGTTACTTAAGATTGACTGTTGTTTTGTTGCAGTGGGTGGGTGCAATGTGATAGATGTCGATACTGGCAGCATAGGATCTGTGGTTTGTACAATAATGAAACAGATTCAGAAGGAAAAGCAGAATATCTTTGTCCAAAATGCTATTTAAAAGAAATGGATAACAGAAAGAGAATCTCATCCGCTTTGGGAGCGAAATATCTGCCAACAACAAATCTCAGTGATCATATCGAGCAACGACTGCATACGCGTTTGAAGCAAGAGCGAGAAGAAAGCGCAAAGTTTTATGGATTTGAAGTGGAAAAAGTAAGAAAACAATCTCTTATTAGCTTAAATATTAGTTATGTAAAGTGACGTAATCATTATCATTATTGACATTTAACTTTTTAATCATGATAGGTACCTGAAGCAAAAGGTCTTGTTGTTAGAGTAGTTGCATCTGTTGACAAAGAGTTGAAAGTAAAGAAACAATTCAGAGATATATTCCTTGGAAAAGATTATCCTGAAAAATATGTATACAGATCAAAAGTATGACTAATTCACTTCAAGAAATTTTGTGCTTCATGTATATATCCTAAAGTATACTGATCTAACATATTATTACTTTTGTTGCAGTTAATTCTTTTATTCCAGAGAACAGGAGGTGTCGATTTATGCCTCTTTGGAATGTTTGTCCAGGAGTTTGGATCCGATTATGACGGGCCTAATAAGCGTGCTGTTTATATCTCATACATTGACTCTGTCAAGTACTTTGAACCGGAAAGAAAAACCGCAAGTGGAGAGTCTCTTCGTACCTTGGTTTACCATGAAATATTGGTATTTTTCTTTCTTTCTTTTCCAAGTCTTTTCCATAATATGTTCCGTGGTCATTTCGAGTGTAGTAACTTAACAGTAATTCTTGTAATTGTTGAAAATGCAGATTGGATACCTTGAATATTGCAAGAAACGAGGTTTCCCTACATGTTATGTATGGACTTGTCCTCCAAAAAGGGAAGGTTATATCTTTTACTGTCATCCCAAGACTCAAAAGACACCACAAAAAGATGAGCTAAGGCAGTGGTATGTAATGTTGTTTGTTATCTTACTTTCAAACCATATTTTTATCTTATAAAAAGGGAAGATTATTATGATTATTATTATTATTATATGTTGATGCAGGTACAATATAATGCTAAAGAAAGCTGCTAAAGATGGCATTGTGGTGGATCAAACTAACTTATACAGTCATTTCTTTGAACCTGCAAGATATGGAAACATCAAGATAAGCGTAGTGCGCTTGCCTTATTTCGATGGTAATTATTGGTCAGAGACTGCTGAAATTATAAGTAAGAAACTTGATGAAGAAGAAAGAGCTGGAGGATTGCTTAACAAGTTACCTACTAAGCGGAAGTTGATGGCCATGGGACATGATAAACTTACTAGAGATGCTTTAGTAATGCAAAGAGCAAGTATATTATAATTTCTTTCTTATATACATATATGAACTCTCATTTTTGTTGTCATTTTCTTTTCGCGCTCACTTATCTTCGTTCATTTTTATCATGATAAAGCTGGCTAAAGCTATTCTACCATCAAAGGAAAACTTTATGATCATCCGGTTGCAACACATTTGCACATATCGCCATGAAGTAATATTATCAGGAAGCAGATGGTCGGTCTTGCAAGCAATGCAACAAGATTCAATCATGTTCAAGATAGAATAACTTTTCTTACCAAAGTTGTAGTCTTTTGGCATCCTATATTATTCTTCATTTTACATAGATTTTTCATTTTCATTTCACTTCCAGATGTTACCGCGGTAGAAAGCACAAATGCAATTCTAGTAAAAATATTCCACTCATTAAGGTGAGACATGTCATGAAAGATCACTTCCAATATTAAACGGGTCGGGTTGACCTATTAATACTTTTGTCCAATTCATATTAACTTTCTAAACAGTGGATGGATTGAACATATTTTTCATTACTTGTGATTGCAGTATATACTGATGTATCTCTCGACACCAAGGATATCGATGACTTGCTTAAGAATAATCTCTTCAGGACTCGAAACGATTTCTTGAACAAGTGCTAGAACGCCAGATTTCTGAATACCAGTCACATACACTTGCCCATGCCAAATACTATTCTATGATGATCCTGAAACACAGAGCACCAGGACTATAACAAACTTAACAAACTTTGAGAGGGAAATTTTATTAAGAAAACTACTCATTTGATACAACTACACAAAAGTATTTATGCAAGAACAAAATACAATTCTAGCCGTCTAATTCATGGAATTACAACCAAGTCCTCTAACATACTCCCCCCTAATTCCAAGAATCACCACTTAACTCTTCTTCACCAAGCATATATCTCATTTCAGTAAACTTCACCATCGACGATGCTTTAGTTAAAACATCTGCTCTCTGCAAGTATCCACTAACAAATTCAACACGAATTTGTCCCCTTTCTATACACTCTCTAATAAAATGATATCGAGTATTAATGTGCTCACTTCGACCATGAAAAACAAGATTTTTCATTAGTTGAATTGCAGACTTATTGTACGTCCATAAATATTGTAACTACACCTACACTCTTTTGAGTAATCTCTTCAAGAACTCCTTGCAGCCATAACGCTTGACAAGCTGCTGAGGTAGCAGCCATAAACTCAGCTTCACAAGAAGATAAAGCCACGGTTACCTGCTTCTGTGAACTCCACGATACAACTGAATTATTAAAGAAAAACACATTCCCTGATGTACTTCGGCCATCATCATTATTAGTTAAGTGATTGTTATCACTATGTCCAATCAAACTCCCTCCTTCAACTTTCTTGTATTTAAATCCATAACACAAAGTTCCTTTCACATACCTGACTAAATGCTTGTCAGCCTTCAAATGAGCCACCTTTGGACATTGCATGAATCTACTTACATATCCCACTGTAAAAGTAATATCTGGCCTGGTTTGGGTCAGATATCTCAGAGAGCCTACTAATTTCCTATACTCAGTTGGATCAACATCTACACCCCCTTCATCTTTAAACAACTTTAAACCGGGTTCCACAGGAATTTTTGTCTCATTGTAGCCTTCCAAGCTTTCCAATTTAACTACCTTTCTCGCATATGCTAACTGCCTTATAGCAATGCTACCTTGTCTTTGAGCAACCTCAATTCCTAAATAGTAACACAATAGTCCCAAATCTGTCATTTCAAACTTGGACTTCATTTGTTGTTTGAACTCATTCACCTCCTGTTTATTACTGCCTGTCACAAGTAGATCGTCTACATAGACTCCTAGAACCAATGTAGAGCTTGACTTGATCTTTACATATACAGCTTATTCATGCTGGCATCTTTTAAAGCCTAAATCTTTTAAAACTTCATCCAACCATGTATTCCAAGCTCGTGGAGCATGTTTCAAACCATAAAGGGCTTTAATGAGCATATACACTTTATACTCTGACCCCTTTCTTTCATAACCTTCAGGCTGCTTTACGTATACACACTCCTTAAGCTTGTCATGCAAGAATGTTGCTTTTACATCAAGATGAAATACTTTCCAATCCATCTTAGCAGCCCATGCTAAAATCAATCTAATTGTCTCAATACGAGCCACAGGCATAAAAAAATTCCTCAAAGTCAACTCCTGGTTGCTGCACATATCCCTTCACGACCAACCTATCCTTGTGTTTAGTAATTGTACCCGTTGCATCTCTTTTAAGTTTATAAACCCACTTTAGTCCAAGTGGATTGCATCTTAGAGGAGCATAAGTAAGAATCCATGTCTTATTTCTTTCTATCGCCTGTATTTCATCATTCATTGCTTGCCTCCACACCTTCTCTTTAACTGCTTCTTTGAAGCATGTTGGTTCCTCATCTTGTGCCAAGAGTAGTTCCACATCAGCACACTCTTGCTGTCATGTGTTACCATAATGTACTCTTCCATATAATACAAAATCATCTAACTTCTTTGGAATTTGAGACATTCGACTAGACCCTCTCAACACATGATCATTGATCTCTTCTTCTCCTGCTTGAGTTACATCCAGTGAACCTACAGAATCAACGCTTACTATCAAATCATTGTAGCTTATAGGACATGCACTACTCGAAGTCGGTTTATCATCACCTAGTACATCAAATTCAACCCACCTCGAACTAGAGCTACTCTCTCCATCTTGACTGTCTGAACACAACCCAATCATACATCCTATTCTCCTCAAATTTCACATCCCTACTAACAACTATCTTGTTAGTTATAGGATCATACATCCTATGTGCCTTGGGCCCTTGTTCCACTCCAAGATAGACCATCATGGTGCTTCTATCTTCCAACTTTTTTAAGTCCGGATGTGTAACTTTCACATGACTAACACATCCAAATATTCTCAAATGACCCATATTTGGTTTACGTCCTTTTAATGCTTCATAAGGAGTGCAACCAGGTAAGGCTTTAATTTGCATTCTATTTAGTAAATACACTGAATGCCTTACCCCCTCGACCCAAAACCCTTTTGGCACTTTCATTGCCTTCATTATACTCCTTGTCATGTTTAGAATTGACCTATTTCTTCTCTCAATCGCTCCATTCTGTTATGGAGAGTAAGGTGCTGTTAGCAGCCTATTAATTCCTTCTTTTTCACAATAGAAAAGTGAACTTTTGAGAGGTAAACTCCCCCCCCCCCGATCAGACCTTAGAGTCTTCAGCCTGTATCCATAATCCTTTTCTACATTGGATCTGAAGATTTTGAAGTGCTCAAAGGCATGATCTTTTCTTTTCAACATGTACACCCATATGAATCTAGTGCAATCATCTACAAGTAACATAAAATAATTGTTATCTGCCTGTGTTGAAGGATTAATTGGCCCACACAGATCAATAGATACCAATTCAAGGGGTTGTGATGCTCTATACACTGATTGAGCTGGAAATGACTGTCTAGCATGTTTCCCTGCTAATCAGGCTTCATACAACTATGATGGATGATTTATTAGAGGTACTCCTTTCACCATCTCCTTGTTGGTCATAGTTCTAATAGTCTCGAAGTTGACATGACCTAACCTTCCATGCTACAACCATGGCAGACTTTTCTACTTTAGAGTGAAAACACATCGGTGTCTCAATTGTTATAACTGTTTTATACAGTCTATTAGGTGATCTTGGGACTTTCATTAACAGTCTTCTATCCTTGCCATACAACCATAGATAATTTTCCTTCATCTTTATCTCACACCCCGCTTTAGTGGCTTGTCTAAGACTGAAGATGTTACTCCTCAAGTAAGGAATATAGTATACATCGGCTAACAACCGTAGCTCTTTGTTCTTACATTCTAGCACCACCGTCCCTCTTCCTTCTATCTTTACAGTGGAGCCATCATCAAACTTTACATTGCCCTTTATGTTCGTATCAAGATCAGAGAACATATTTTCATTGCCAGTCATGTGGTTTAAGGCACCGTTATCCAAGTATCAATCCTCATTCTCATCAACATCAAATGAGTATTTGGCTGGCATTACCCCATTCTCAATCAATAATACCATCTCTTTGTGTTCTGGAACCTTGACAGTCATTAACAAGGCCGGTTCTTCCTCGACTATTTAGGTTAGATTGGCTTCTGAGTCTTTGGATTTTGAGGGGCACTCAGAGGCATAGTGACCGGTTAGATCATATTTAAAACAACAAATTTTGGACTTATCTTTTGCAAGGCGGTCTGAGTTCTTTTGATTCTTAAACTGATCTCGATCACCCTTTCTTCCTCGTGGTGCACGACCTTTTCCATTGCCCCAATTCTTACTAGCTCAATCCGCCTTGACTTTTGTTCTATCTGAGTTCTCAGATTCTTTGTGTCGGTTTCGACATTTGGCGTACGTGAGAAGTAGCTGATTGTTCTTTTGAGTATGAACTTTTTCCATCATTCCAGTTCTCTCTTCGAATGCCTTCAATCACCCTATTGCCTCTGGTAACAGCAAAGTTTCAAGATCCACAAATTGTTCAATTGATGCAACAATTTGGATGAATCTTTCGGGCACACCTCCAAGGAACTTTCGAACTAGAATGGAGTCTTTGAACGGTTCACCAAGATCTCTGGCCTTGGATTCTATTGCCATAAGTCTCGCAACAAATTCGTCCGTCGTTTCTTCTTCCTTTATTTTTAGACTTTCGAATTCGTTTCTAGTGTTTTTAACCGAGCCTTCTTTACTCTGTCAACCCCTACATATCTGTGGTCTTGATTGAATTCTAGATGTCTTTCGCTGACTCACAGCTGGCTACTTGCAAGATTAGTTCTTCTGGCAACGCCTGGTACAGGTAGGCGATCACAACACTATTCTTCTTAGGGTCGACATTTGTTTCAGCGGGTGGTTCGATTGCTTCCCATAGAGAGTGGACCTTGAATATTGCTTTCAATTTCAAGGTCCAAATCATATAATTGGGCGGTAAGTACAGGGCATTGAAGGGGTATGATATGGTTCTCCTTTACCGTGATCAATTGAGTGTTTGGATTCGTCGTTGCCATCGGCTTCTTCCTTCTATGGTACGTAACCCTAAAATCGATCTCAGGCTCCAGACCTTCGTTAAATCTTGAATTCACTAATCCTTCTTCCTTCACAGTTTAGTAAGATTGCTTCGATTCGATTTAGTCCTTCGAATCGATCTCAGAAACGCTTGGCTCCTAAAGCTCTGATACCAATTGAAACACAGAGCACCAGGACTATAACAAACTTAACAAACTTTGAGAGGGAAATTTTAATAAGAAAACCACTCATTTGATATAACTACACAAACATATTTATACAAGAATAAATTTACAATTCTAGCCCTCTAATTCATGGAATTACAACCAAGTCCTCTGACAGATCCTACATCATTCCACAAACAACCTTAAAAGGTGACATGTGTCATACTCATTAGTTAACTCATCCTTTAAATTCCCAACCCAAAGATGAACAACCCCAGAACCAATATCTTCTAACAGTAAGAAATGAAAAAAAGTCTTTACTTTATTTTTGTTTTGCTATTGTCTATATTTATCTTTATTGATTTTTATAAAACTTTGTGATGCAGTTAACCGCGCCCTCGATGTGGAAGCATCAATTGTTCCTACACGGATCATGGAACCATCATAGATCTCATTGACCATATATGCTTCAGGATGTCGGCTCAAGTTTCATGGTGTCTGTGAAAGGTGTAAACTAGCATGGGGAGTATTAAGGACACATACACGAGTCTGCATAGATACCGATTGTAGAGTAGCTGGTTGCAAGTAAATCATTTGTTATGTTTGATTTTGAATATGTAGCATTTGTGCATAAGTCATAACCAAGAATATTGATATGTGGCTTCTTGATGAGTTTTACCATAGAGTAGGATTTTATGTAAAATTGTATCATAACATCATCAAATGATTAAAATCAAGTTATTCATCATTTTGAATTGATTTGGATGATAATTCAAGTTTTAACTGCAAAAGCTGTAGTTTTAGTAAGATGGTAATTTTGCTAATTTGACTCTTTAATTGCTAAATTAATTAACCAAAATGACTATAATGAGTTTCAGTGATGAACAATATTTTACTAGATTTAGTAAACATATGTACTATAGAGGTTGAATAAATAAAATATTAAATAAAATAAAATTTTATTTATTATAAAACTATATTTTAAGATAAGATACAATTAAAATTACGTATGTGTAAGCACTATAAGTAATAAACAATAATATAAACTTTTTTTGTTTTTTTAAAAAATAAATTAAGCATTTTGTTTCAAAATAAACCGTTTTAAAAAAATATCATTTTTAAAAATTTTCTTACTATAATTTCCAATTTTAATTACTTTTTATTTATAAAACTTTTACTTTTTGAAAACACTAATTTTAAAAAAAATTGTATTTTTTAAAAATTTTGATGTTTTAAAAAAACTTTTATAAAGATTTGTTTATTTAGAAATAATATTAATAAAAAGATTTCTTGCTTAATTTAATAAAAAGTTATTAGTAAATTAATATAGTTGTTTAATAGAAGAGAGAATGGAAAACATTTTGATGAGGATTTCATTTTTATTAAAGTAGAAAAATAAATGTCTAAAACTTAAAAGTTTACATAGAATGTTATAAAAACTCATTTTAGTGGTTTATGAAATGGAAGGGTCGTGTTGGGTTGAAAATGATTCACTTTTTGGTGCTTGAACACTACAAAAATTGATGTATATACGTAATTGATTTAAAACAATCACAAATGAATTAGTAATTGATAAATTTGGTTTTATGGTCCATTAATTGCTCTCAAAGAAGCACAAAATTGCAATTGTTGAATGACTGATCCTCATTTAACACACCACTTGTTGAGTTACACGATTGAATTGTGTTCAATGAATACTTGGGACAAATTAAATTTTTGGGACAAAACTATGGATTTTGAAGGAAAGTTGGTTGGGGAGGAGCAAAGTGCATACAAACCCAATTTACACGTGTTTTTAGTGCGTGAGTTGTTCATTAGGTCTTCATTAGTCTTCAAAGTTTAGTATTATAATTCAGAGCATCCCTATGTCTAATTAAAGTATTAAACGGTAATATTATTTGATGTGGGATTTGAGAGATCTTCGAGAACCTCCTGAAGATTGCTATATATCAGTTGAAGTTAATCTATGATTTTATGTTATTCTTGCATCAAAATTGAGGATACCACGTTGCTTATTCTCTCTCTCT
>BJCN01142753.1:1795-11959 GCA_018326445.1 Flaveria brownii
AGGGCTTGCTCCCACCATACCCCTCACAGACCCAACAAATAGTAATTACTATGTGTGGGATATACTAGGTATGTTTGTCTTTCTATTTCAAATGTGAGCAACATTAATACTGTGAACCATGTTAACGTATAAAGGTTAACCTTAACAAAAAAACAGAATAAATGATGATTTACATGCATACAAACCCTGATGTTTATGTCTTTTGTTTCTTTTACCCTGGGATTGCCTTGTTTACACATCTTGACAAACCTAACCTCAGTGTGTATTGTATCTTTATATGCTATTTACTTGTATGCTAACTTAGGGGCTGTTTGGCAATTTCTGATGATTAAGTGTTGAACCAATAAGAGGTCTGAACCATTAAGTGTTGAACCACTAAGATGTCTGAACCATTAAGAGCTAAAATATCGCTTAACTATTCAAAGGCAAATGTCTGGCCAATTCAAATAAGAGGTCTTAACCATTAAGCATTAGACCTCTTAACCATTCAGCATTATATTCCATTCAGACATTTGCTCGCGAAACAAACAGTCTGAACCATTAAGTGTTGAAGCATTCAGACATCTGAACCATTAAGAGGTTGATTCGGATGCTGCCAAACAGCCCCTTAGGATATGATCGATCTATGTATGTTACCTCATTATAGTCATCTTATTGTCTGCTCTACCTATGTATGATTCCTCATGATGTCCATATAGCATCAATGTGTGTGTTGTATCTTTGTATGCTATCTATTTGTATGCTAGCTTAAGATATGCCTAATCTATATATGCTACCTCATGATGGTCATGTTACTAATGGCTCTACCTATGCATGTTTCCTATTATATGCTATCATATTGTATAATATATGTTTCACATTTATGTTCAAATGTGTTGGCAGCCGGGGGTCTCAATGGAAGCAGCCTCTCTTTATGATAGGAAAAAGGAAGGGCTTGCTCCCACCATACCCCTCACAGACCCAACAAATAGTAATTACTATGTGTGGGATATACTAGGTGTGTTTGTCTTTCTATTTCACATGTGAGCAACATTAATACTGTGAACCATGTTAACGTATAAAGGTTAACCTTAACAAAAAAAAAGAATAAATGATGATTTACATGCATACAAAGAAAAGACAATGCTTGCTAACAGGTGAGGATGACTACCGGGATTCGATTGTCAGAGTTATCAAAAACGATCTCAACAAAAGCTGAAAGAACTTGGTGTCCTGCTCCTTCCTGGACATTTTTGGATAAAAAAAAGTGGTCCTTAATATCATAGTTGTCAATAGCAGTAATAGCGCTCGCTATAGCGCGCTATGTAGCATACATGTCATGTGTCGTCGCTATTTGGTTGTAGCGTTTTAATAGCGACTTTTAGTTTTATTTATTTCTTTTTTATTTTTTCTTATTTTATTTTGTTATTCTTTATTTTAAAATATAAATAGTGGATGTTTATTTCAGCCATTAAGAAGCGGGATTTAGTGCTATTTTAGCTATTTTGGTGGTTTCTACTAGTGTATCACTAAACATTTAATAGCGGTCGCTATTTATCGCTATTCGCTACATAGCATATAGGTAACTTGTCGTTATTGACCGTTATTCGCTATTGACAACTATGCTTAATATGTCACTGACATGTTAATGTGAAATATTTATAGATCATAAAAACATAACCACGTACATGAAGGAAGGCATGTCTATCTTCATTGCGCAAGTTATGAAAGAGGTCACTTATCACAAAACGAATTGCTGCAGACATAAATCAAGTAGGTGGAGGTGGAATTTCCAATTAATTAGTCCACACATAAACAACCTAAAGTGAAAAAATGGATAAAATCCATTGAACCTCACTTACCATGAAAAAAGTTTGATTTCCCAGATCCATTTGCACCAACTGCGGTTGAATTTTGTTTAAGTTACAACAAAAGTGGAAAAGTTACAGTGAACAGAACATATAAGTTTGCTAGAGAGAATCTCCAAAGAGTGAAAGCAGATAAATTGGTCAATAAAGTGAAAAACATGAAAGCATATCATACCAACACAGTTAACTTTGGGACTGAAATCTTCAGTTGCAACTTGTTCTTTATAGCTCTTAAACCCTTCGATTATGACCTGCAGTACAAGCATACACGCGGATTAAAAATGATAAGAATGATACACACAAGTACTAAGAATATAGATAGTCCAAGACAAGAAGAGAACAAAACAGTAAAGGAATTAAAGCATTTACCTGCTTTATGTACATTCTGATATGCTTGCTCGAACCTACAAATAATCATATTAGAGTGCATCAACAGAAAACATAACCAGTATGAAAAATACTAGAAGTAACCATGAGATTTCTAACAACGTATTGAGACGGTACAACATTGATCAGAGTAGATGTCAATGTATAATTTTATTGAACACTGACCACTAGTCAAATTCTAAATGATCGCATTCACAAAGAGCTTTAAATTGTTTGAAATACTACACCAGGCACACAACAAAATGTCATAACAAGGCCTGATTTTAACAAGTTTTAGTAAATACCTAAAATAACTGGAACAGACACAAAAATAACAAAGTAAAACAGCTACTCTAAGCATAATAAAGAGGTAATACATCATAAAATTCCTGCACTTAATACGCAAAAACAAACAAGAAGTCCATGGTCATAATAGAAATATACTTCAAAACTTATTTAGCCTAACAGCCTATAATGTGGTCTAAAGTATATATAAATTGTATAAATATTATCCTACACTTTAATAGTTTTTTATTACATTTTATTCAATAGTACTCCTAATTGATCCATATTTGAATTTTAAAGATTTAAAAGATCACGAGTTAAAATGATATATTTTAACTAAACTTGAGACTAACTAATGATTAAAACTTTATATCTAAATGAAAATAAATTTGAAACAAAATATAAGATAAAATGTATATAGATTCTAACATAAAATTGAATTAAGAGTTTGAACGTAAATATTGTAATATGAATTTATGGTTGAGATTAGATAAGACCACTTCTTTTATATGACTATTTGTTGAAATTCATAATGCAGGCCCACGTGATCTTTCTAATTTGAATAATGAATTGATTTTGCAAAAGAACGAACAATGGAAATTAAATCAAAGCATATCACAAAATCAAATTTTAAACACACGAGGTCACGAAGACATTTAAAGCTCACCGTTGGAATTTAAAGGCCCATGCAAGACAAAATTTAAGGCATCGTAACTTTAAAACAATGAGATTTGATGGTTCAAAAAAAGGGGTCCTCATACGTACAAGAACTTGAGAGATGATCGATGAGCAACCAAGAAACAAAAATAAAAAGAGAGCTCGCACAATGATCGGAGACTGAATAAGAGACAAAGAGGTGACTTTGGAGTAGAGCTTAAACGAATACAACTCATAACCAGGAGTAAAGATCTATCATCTGGTTAGCGTGTATTCGCGTTAATCGGCTCGATTTGCTATCCATATTTTGTTTTCTTTTGATTTCAGATTACTAATGTGACTGAGTTTGTTATGTTCTCAACTAGGATTGGCTAGTTTATTTTTATCACCTAGGTTTGGATAATTATTGACATGATTTAACTATTTTCAAGGTTTAATTATTTATATGCCTTGAATAAAATTGAAAAAAATTGTTCTTTACTAATTTATAATGATTATGAGTGCTGCTTTTGTGATTGATGATCTTATCTTATTCCCTCGTTTATTAGTTTGATTGATTTTGTATCCTTTTGACTAGTTTTGCATGTCTAGATTGTTTACTTTGTGTTTATGTTCATTAGGACGATTGACTAGAGATAGCTATCGAGAAATAGGTTTTGGTTGTTGGTTGAATCGGTGTTCTACCAAGTTTTGAAATTTCACTACATTCCTCCTTTTATCACTGTGTTTAAGGATTAGATTACACTAATGTGAGTTTATCCTTTCATTCGTGATTAAAGTGTTTTCAGGTTATAAATTGGTTTAAAATAGATTTACTCCTGTGTTTTGGGGTTGTATGTAACAGTCTTTCACAACACTATGATTGTTGAGACCGAGAGAAGATACATCATTAGAGTACCTTAGTATTCTAGGATTGGTGAGACCGAGAGGTGATCCGTTCCTTTATCCCGTGAGCTTCACACGACCCTCAGGATCATTTAGGTGTGTTTGTAAAACCTATGAGAGGCTTTGCATAGCTTGGTAATTTCTAGGTGTCATATTCTAAAGATCCGGTGTCATATGATTAGTTATTTCTTAGATTAGTTAAGTTAGTCAATAGGATTACTTGCCTAGGTGGTTTGCTTCTCCATATTCAATTATCTCTCATACCTTAGTTCATTTGTTGAATGTTTCCTTAGTTTCATCTATTCTTAGTTTTAATATTCTTTAGGTTTCATTAGATTAGTAATCTTTAGTTAATAAATAAGTTTTTAAATCACTTCTTTAGATAGGTTAGGAATTCATATAGGGTTAATTACTGAGAGCTACATATCATTGTCCGTGGATTGATATTCAAACTTACCTTAGCTATATTAAATACGCCAGGTACACTTGTCTATTTTGTGTGATCTAGTTTTGATGATTCTTTAGACTATATTGTGATTCTTATCTTTAACTTCATATATATATAAATCCACATCACACTGCTATACAACATCAATTGTAGCAAAGACACAAACATGTCAAAGAATAACTAAAAAGCAGTCATAGTACTGTCTAAATTATCTTGGATACGAAAGCAAACATAACATATAGCATAGAGTTCAATTTTGTATACTAAACTCAACATAAGATTACCTAGAAAGCTACCATGCTCGTAAGAATTGTGAACTGAAGTGCATAAACTCTAAACCAAGATTTTAAAGATCCTAAAAATTCCAGCATATTGGTATCAAATTTTATCTAATATCTAATATTCCAATAAGAGTCAGCGCATTCACAGTAGTATTCCAGCAAGTATACACGAGTTAGCGCATTCATAGTAGGTTCCCCATCCTCATCCCCATATTTTACCACAAAATCAACCCTTAAATTTATCTCGTTTTCTAAAGACCTCCCATATCTCATTCCCCATCTCTATCTCAATATTCATTATTTAGTATTTATTTATCTTTCTTTCATTTATAATCGTAACTACCAACTACTTTGTCTTATTATATGTTTTTATTAATGTTGATTGAAAGTATACATGGCAAAACAGATGGGTCGAGTCAATAGGTTTGGACCAAAATAGGTTCTGGTCAAACGGTGTTGCCTTAATGATTGCCCATCTTCATCCTCGTTAAGAATAACATCACTATCACCTTAAAATGATACATATGTCAACAGTTTGCGAACAAAGCTACAGAGCCATACCTAAACAACAACAATGCCGAATAAAAAAAGCAAGAGAACGTCACAAAAACAGCAACAAAACAACATGAAACCAACAATAAAACATCATAAAAAATAGTCCAAACAGCAACAATATAGCATGAAAACGGCAAAACAGTAGCAAAACCTATTTTGTCAATGGCACAAAAAGCGTGCGCCTAGGCACTCAAGTGAGGCAGGCGCACCAAAAACGCCTTGCAGTGTCAAAGGCGCTCTTCTGGTGAGATTTCGGCCAAAAACAACTTCCCAGCGAACTTCCGGCGATGTTTCCAGCTAGATTCCGGGAAGGTTCCAGACAGATTTCGACAAATGTCTGGACAGGTCTGTGGTTGTGATGCATCGCTAGAGTGTAGCAATCTGAAGAACAAAGATGAGAAAATTACTCCAAATTCCAAAAGGGAGTAAATATACTTTGCAGGGTTGGAAAGATGGGATTAAAAGAGAGAGGGAGAGAGCTGAGAATGATTGATGAGTGTTAAGTTGAGTTGGTTTTTGGAGATTGGAATTTGGAAGTGAAGTGAATAACTTTTTATAAGAAAGGTGACTGCTAAAAGGTGTGAAGTTGACGGCAAAAAGGTGATAGGAGGAGTGCTTCAGTTTTCAAAGTCATGTTAATTCTATATTTTTATTTGCCTAAGCTTACTATATATATATATATATTTTGTACTGTTTCTAATAGTGCGCTTTTTTTGTCTCGGGCGAGCGCCTTTTTTGGGCCTTGTGCCAGGGTAACAGGCGAGGCCTTTGTCCCTTGAGTACACCTCACGCCTTTGACAACTATGAGCAAACAACATGAAACTAGCAGCAAAACAACAGCAAAATAGAAGTCTCTAAACAGCAGCAAACTACAGCAACAAAACAGCATGAAAACAGTAGCAAAACAGCATGAAACTAGCAGCAAAATAACGGCAACAACATGATTTTAGGCATTTGGTGGATTAATTTTAGGCATTTGGTGGATTAATTTTAGGCATTTTTCTCTATCCATACTAAATCAGCATATATGGTTCTATTTTGTGAACCTTTAGAAAACACTAAAAGGATGCTATGGTCAATACTCTCACAAGAATTCTACTGTTAATAACAGTATTTCAACTATTAATGGGTGCTTGTGATTCAAGGGAGAGATGACAATAGAGAGTCTGTTGCATAAGTTCTACAAAGTTACTCATTTGAAGACCAGTTATGCTAGATGATAATTTTAAGAACTAAATGCTCTAATTACCCCAAAACCAGAAACACTGAGATTATCAAGACTTCACAATCCAAATGTTCTAATTAACCCAAAATTAGAACTAATTCGAACAAAGAATAAATTAAACTATTATAGAAAATCGATGCAAGTGTAACTTCAACATAGCTATCACAAACCTAGATCTATAAAACTTCAATTAAAGAATCTGAGTGAATCGAAGTAAACTGATCGAACCTGCGTTGAAGCAATGTATAGCTTCTAGGGTTTCTGTCGAATTTGTTGGAACGATGAAGATGATAAGTAGCTATCACTTGATGTCTCGATCGATGAGGAGTAGGAATCACTTCATGTCTCATTCAAGATGATGAGCAGCATGAAGCAATGAAGATTGATGAATGAAGATGATGTGGGTGTCGACTAAATTTTGGAGGGGAAAAGAACGACAAATGTAATGCGGTGTTTCACCGCAAAGGCGCAAATGAGTTTTTATGCCCTTAACCGTAAATTTTGAGGGATTGGAGAAGCCAAGGCGTTTGGGACTTATTCAAGTTTTTATCAAAAGTTAAGGTAAAATTACCAGAATCTTGAAGGAGGAATAGGTGTTGGGTATCCGACGCGAGTCGATGGTGTATTCGGTTCAGGATACAGGAAAGACTTATGACCACATATTTTTTTCAGAAATGCTTTTTAGTGAGATAAACTAGGTATGTTTATTTGTTTGTTTATCCGAGATGAGTGCTCTTATACGCCTAATATTACATAAATAACTTGGAGTCAAACAACCTAACCAAACAAGTGAACAACCCTCATAAGCATAGGACAAAAGAAAAAAAAATCACTCCTCTAATCAAACTTGATGAAAACATGTTATTTAATGGTGCTAGAAATTTATGATGAGCACTAGATCACCAATTGTACACAGAGAAGATTTCTAACCATAATTCAATGTCAAAGTGCAATAACTACAGTGAAGATGACCATTAATGCACTGGTTTATAAATACTTGTTAGACTATATTAGATTTATATTATAAATTCTGCATTATCTATTCTATAGGTCACTTAATTGTAATTATCAGCTTTTTATAGAGCTTATACCGTACAACAAATCAATCAATTAGTTATAAATTCATCACATGTTTTACTTGGTATTAGATCCAAGAAAATCCGGCTACCCTTAAAACTAACATGGTAATCATCGCTACTCTTACTTTAGCTGAGAAAATTGCACTAGACTTTCACAAGTCTGCCTTCATCCTTTCTCCTATAAATTACGAGTATTAGAAGGCAATGATCAAACCTTCTCAATCTTCAATAACATGTTCGGTTACGTGGATGGTTCAATACCATTTCCACCACAAACTATAAATTCTGTAGCAACAACCACTGATGACCTTAGTTATCCACATTAGATAGCTAATGATCTACATGCTCGTATGCTCATCATTTTAACTATATCTAAAGCAGTTTTTCAATACATTCAAGGAACAACCTCCATAGATGTGTTGCTTGTTTTTTGAACGAACACTTGCACCAAATACAAAATCTCATGAATATACTTTAACAACTCAACTTCATAAAATCGCAATGAAGGTGATAATTAAAGTCTAGTGGCTTACTTAACTCGAGCACAAGAATATGTAACTGCTTTAGCCAATATTGACGACCTAATGAAGGACAGGCATCTGGTAAATGCTTGTTATCTCTAGTTTTAGAGAAAAATATGACAATTTAAAATCAAATCTTTTATCTTGCACCCCTAATATTTCTAGAAAGATATATCCGTCATTTTATTCTCCTTGTTCATTAGGAAAGTGGTCTAAACTTGAGTTGCAGTATTCTACTTTCCAAAGCAAAACTATTTCAGACTTGGTTTATTGTGATGTTTGGGGGCCTTTGCCTACTTTATCTATTGATGGTTATAGATTTTTTTGTTATGTGTTGACCACCACTCTCGTTATATATGGTTTCATCTATCAGCTTACAAAAGTCAAATGTTTCTTCTTTAAATAAAATTTTTGTGATCATAGTAGATGTAAACCGAGGTTAAACCAAACCTAGGACTCAAACATCACCTGAACGGTGGGGGTTCGAGGATGACAGCCTTGAAAGCAGCCTCCAAGGGGCCAAGCCCAAGCTAGGGTTGAGCTGCAGGTTAGCTCAAAAAAATATATTTTGAAAGATCATTACAAGGATAAAAATTGAAGCAAAAAATATAAAAATATGGAAAATGAGGCCGATGCGGCCTGCATCGGGGTGGAGATTTGAGGCACAACAATAGGTTTAAGGAATCAACTAGAGTCCGACACATGGTTGGTGACTCATCATGCCAATGGGGCGCATCAATGAGGAGATTTTAGGGGTGATGCGACCGTATCACCCTAACGACGCGAGGCGCATCGTCGGGCAGACATGCCTATAAATAGCAGCTTTGGATTTTAGACTTCTTGCTCAAAATCGCTCTCTACTTTCTCTCTCTAAAGCTGGATGAATATCTAGTGTTTTTGTAACACCCCGTCAAAAAGGGTTGGTCATGACAATTGAATATCAAACAAACATAACGGAAATCATGCAAGTAATAAATATGAGACATTGGTTTATATGAATAATAATAAAATAAGTATATTTTATTACAACTTGCCATGTATAAAACTAAATTTAAGGTAAAGGTCGTAGGGTTATTTTCGTCTATTCCTCATGTAGCTTTCTTGTATAGCTCATCTAGGTTCTAGTATAATCCTTCTAGTGTGAGTCTTTTAAGTGCAATCAGTCATATTTTTAATTATATAAACCCAATGCTTGGGGAGTCTAATCAAACACCCCCTTTATAACCTAACAATTTCCTAAAATACACACTCAAAATATGTCTTTTCTTCAGGCTTCGAGGTTGAGGAATGTGTGGAGGCCTGTGGGGTTACCGGGTTGTTTTTGGGAGCCTTGCATTCCCTAGCAAAGTGACCCAGTTGGTTACAGTTGTAACACCTTGCCTTGGTCTTGTCAAACCCAAACTTGTTGTTGACAGGGTTTTGATGGAATTGCCTTCCAGTTCTCTTGAAGAACTTCTTCGCTCTATAGGTTAAAAGAGCCATCTGTTGGACAATATCCATATACTCCACATCATCTGGACTGAAGCACTCCAGATCATCAAAGCAATATTGAAAATCACCAGAGTGTCCACTTCTAGAGACAAAGGCACAACTATCCTGAAAGGAGTTATGTTAAGCCTGTTGAGACTTAGGAGTCTCAGGTAGAGTAATGTAGGGTCCATTTTGTGAGTTGTCAGGGTAGCATAGCAACTGATGTTGTGGTTCTATGTTTTCCCTTTCAACCATATGAAGGGCTGAGCTCAGTTGGTTATTGGAGTTTCCAGAGGAGTTTTGCATGTTCATCTCCATCTAAAATGCACTCAGGATACCATACAACTCTTTAAGAGTAAGAGTCTTAAGGTCCGAGGTTCTCTTGATCACAACACAATAATGTGTCCATAGTTTAGGAAGAGAAGACATGAACCTCCTTACTATATCCTTGTTCTCAAGAGTTACTCCAATATCCACCAGAGTATCCACTATCTCAACATACCTAAAGTATTGTTGAGTCAAGGTCTCACCAGCCTTGAAAGTGA